>BMAO01001943.1:0-187326 GCA_019973975.1 Trichonephila clavata
TATAATCTGTTATTTATTTCATCTTTTCCCGTAAATTTGCATCAGTACTATGTTCTTTTCGATGCGCCTTCTAAAAGTTTAAGGGGGATATACGTATGTGTGTTTTATGTGTAGAATTTGTGTATTGTATGTGTAGAATGCGTGTATTGTATGTGTAGAATGTGTGTATTGTATGTGTAGAATATGTGTGTTGTACGGCAGAATGTGTGTCTGCTATACGTGTAGAATATGTGTCTGCTATATGTGTAGAATGTGTGGGTGTTGTATGTGTAGAATTTGTGTGTATAAGAATATTTAGCGCATCTGTAAATTTATCAGAGAATGGACAAATTTCTAACTCTCTTTCGTCTGCTAAATACACACGAAGTTTGTATTTAATATTTTAAATATTTTGTATATAATTTTGTTGCTTTTGTGATAAATGGAAACTCCCAATAAGTAGTTTGTATTTATGTGGTAAATCAGATGTATTAAAATTATTATTGTTTTAGAAGTTCGTTACTGATATAAATTGTCAGGATGTCGCCAAATATAAGGCTCAAGCCGGGACAAATTGCAAGTAATAACTTAATTACTGTTAAAAATATTATTTTTAAAAGTAACAAAAATATATTAATTGTTAAGTTATACAAAATGAATCATTTTCGATTTGTACAAAGTAATAATAAAAAAATTAATCTTCAGTAGTTTAAAATAATTATAAGTAATGCAAGTATAAGTCAAAAGTAATATAAAAATTAAGATAAAGTGATTATAGATTCTACTTAAGATATTTTTTACTACCATATTTATACGAATCTAATCTTCTCTCGACTCTAAGCCGTACCCAAAATTCTCAACACGCTTTTGTTAAAAAATAAAAATAGTTTATTAACGTACGATAATTCCTTTTTTTTAAAAAAAAATAAAATCATAGCTAATAAGAAGTGAGTAGTTGATTTAATTCGATAATATTAAAAAAATTTTAAATATATATATATATATATATATATATATATATATATATATATCCAGTAAAGTTTAGAATTGTTACTAATGGTTTTAATACATATATCAGCAAATCAGGCAAAATTCTACATGAAATGTTACAAGGTATAATAAATAATCAAAAACCTTCAGCCATTCTTAAAAAATAGTACCGAACTTATTACAGACATTAAAGATAAAAAGATATTTTCAGTATTTAGTTTAGATTTTGAAGATCTTTTTAACTCAATTAATATTGATGATATGATAAAAACACTTGTAAAATTACATAAAGATAATTTGTTTAAAAATGTCAATTATGATAGATTTGGTTCTCTACTTAGGTTAGTTCTAAAAGAGAATTATGTTTATCATAATGGTAATTATAAATCAACAGATTAAGGGTCTACCACAAGGTGGCCCAGCTAGCAACTGTCTTGCCAATTTATATTTACATTATTTTGAAAATAGTTTCACAGACAACTTAGAATATTACTTTTTTCGTTATATAGATGATATAATCATTTTTGGCAAGCAAGACAACTTTAAACCTAATATTAATTTTTATCCACAATATCTTAATTTAATACAGACAAATAGTAACAATTATGAAGCAACTTTTCTTGATATAGAAATTAAATTAAATGATAATAAAATAGTTACTAATATTTATGATAAACGAGAAGACTTTAATTTCAATATTATGAAAGTACCGCATTGGGAGAGTAATGTACATGTATCTATATTCAGAAATATTGTTATTAATTACACACTACGCAATAAATTTCTAGTTTCGAATAAATCAGAAAAAATAAAAAAACTATAAACATTTTACTAAATACTGTTTAATTCAAAACTACCCAATTAATTTTATTAATAGATATTTGAATAAAGAAATTCTAAATAGTAAGGATTAAATTTCCATAGTTTTAACAGGTTAATATTATAGATTTATTATTCTTCCTAGATAGTTTTAAATACCCCCGATTTCTAGTTTTAGATAAAATTACTTTTATTAAATTTATTATAACTTTTAAATCATATTATCTTAGAGTCTCTAAGATAATGGTAGTATGTTTACAATTCTTATTTTATTATTTCTATTCTTTTCATACTTTTGCTAAGTGCTATTTTTCAGCCATTGCTTTGTTTTGAAATTGTATTTGGGTACAGAATCTGGCAATAACTTGTTTATTGTACTCAGATTTAGCGTGGGCTCTGCATTTCTGTATGCAATTTTTAGGTAAGTTACCTTTTTCTCATAATGGATTTAGATTTCCTATCCTATATTTCCAATTGGTTTTTGCTCGGTATTATTAACAGAAAGGGGGAAGATTGGCTGGCCAAAAAACATGTTCAACCCCACTTTTATACAGAGAAATTTTTTAAGAGGAATTTTTTTGTATACAAGCTGTCCTAAGTCAGCAATGTTGATAATACTGTAGCATCCATTCTTATATATTTTTATATTTTACTCTGTTATTTCAATTTTTTCATATCTCCTTTTAAATTCTGTTGTCTGGTTATCTTACAATTGCAATTCATTTAAGTATTAATCATGTTAATTCATCTCTTTTGTAGAGAAATTTTGATTATATATATATATATATATATATATATGGACTTGTAATTGCTCTAACTGTAAGAGTATCATGTTCACTTTCCTCCATTCAACGATTATTTCAACCTCTGATTCTAATCCACACCCGATATTAATTAGTGCTTACATTGGAAACAAAGTGAGGCTCAAATTCAAATAAATACAGCATTTTAGTCTGTATTTCATTATCTGTATCCTGCAAACACGCGTTGTTGAACTTTTCCACCTAAATTTCTTAAACTGTTTTAAATACAGTAGATGGCCTGTTTTGTTATATTATTCCAATAGCTGAAATTTGACTCTCTAAGCTGATAACTTTGATCTATAAGTAGAACTTAATGTTTCATTTGCTATTTATTATTAAATATTTAAAACAAAGTTTCCGTTTGAAAATTGACTGTTATTTTGACTATACCCTTTTGATCTGTTTCGATAAAACTTTTATAATATTGAAAAGTAGTGTTTCATAATGTACAGAAAAATTTTGTGATTTAATTTGACTTTTATTTACGTCTCATTCAAAGTCTGACAATCATGTATGGTTTTCCTCAGAAAACTTCCTTTGTAATATATTTGTTATTATTTTTATAGCATTTATAATTTTTTTAGTATTTCTTACATTCCTTATTTCAAATATAAAAATATAATAATTATTACTTTATTGACCAATTTTTATCCTCTAATTCACAATCATTTAAATATTTTTTATCACTTTATTAGCTAAAATATTTGTACTATTGATACAAATCCGTTAATTAAATAAAGCTATACAAGAAATAAAAAAAACAGTTGCCTTGGAATTTTTAAAAGTAGCAGCAAGCATTGAAATATATGCTGCGCCTCTTTTATTTTTGTATATTTAAAGTTTAAGAAGGAATGTTTTGTGAAACCAAATTTTATTATCAAGGGGATCCATCTATGTCATTTTTAATTAATTTCGGGAACATAAGTATTCAATCATTGTACTGCTCTTTTAAAGTAATTATTAATTAAAAATAAATGTCTGAATTTTTTAATTCTGAAAACAACACGATAAAACTCATTTTCCTCAAAAACATTTTTGTTTTGAACAGAACTAAATATGTCTAATTTCATTTAAACTTTGATTCAGGATTGATTTTTTTCACGTACTTCTCAGTTCTTTCAGAAATTAAGCAGAGAATGTTGGGGAGAAATTTTAAATTAATTTTCTCTTGTGCTTAAATTTCTAACTTTGAAAGTTTATAACATAACGTAGAATGCTATTGTAGAGTTCTTATCAGTATCAGGTCTTCTTTAATAAAAGACGGTAATTTATTAAAAATAAATGTATGTCAGTGTTAATTAATTACAGAAACCAAAGTATTCAAGAGTTTTTCTTTTACATTCATTTAATTATTAATGTAAAAATACCTTTATATATTTCTTAAATTGAAAACATAGTAAAATGCGTTGTTCTCAAATAAGATATTTATTATGAACAAAAAAAAAGTTATTTATAATTAAAAGTTTTATTCAAGATTTCTTTTTTCTGATATTGCTCATTTATAAAAGAATCCAAGCAAAATGAGTGAGTTAATAATTAAGAATTAGTTTTACTTTTTGCTTAAAATGCTAACTGTATATATTTATCATATATTCCGTAGAATATAAATTTAGAACTTCTATAACAGTCACGTTTTAAGCAATATATGTCCATATTTCATAAGCGTACCTATGCCTGCTTCTTAAAATTATTGCAGAAATGTTAATAATTAATAGAAATCAATGCTATCTTAATTGTTTACTATTAATTTATTTTAATTACTATTAATTATAATTTGAAAGAAGTTATTATATTTGTTAGATTTAAAATTAAACCAAAATAAATTTCAATTTTTTTATACTCATATGGCAAGCTAAAGCTAAGCATCGTGACTGCTTAATTAAACCGTTTTAGTTACATTGCTTAACAACATTATAGCTAAATGATTTCTAATAACATTAATTGTCGAACTATTTTCAATAAAATATAAAAGTATACCTTTACATAGAGAAATATCGTAGCTTATTTTCTTTTAAAAGTATATACAGGGTGTCCAGCCTTAATGTGACCCAATAGCTAATTCTCCAACCGTTCGGTTTAGATATGCACTTCCAATTTGAAAAATGTTTTAAAACAGGTAAGGAATATTTTTACGTGCTTATCGAACCAAAAAAACCCATTTACAAAAAAATTACAAAAATTAATTTTTATACGGTCCCCAGGTCCTATTACTTATATTTAGGAAAAGCTGCAGCACACAAAAACAAAGTAAACACAAAAAGTTTCATTTTATTTCGATAAAAACTGGCCGGGTTATGGAACTTTCAAAATCATACATTTTTCCATTTTCTTGGCAATTTTCAAGAGGCTAGTACGGGGCCGTCTCCAAATTGAAATTAGTTGGAACTCTACCAGGAAACTTTCGCTCTTGCACGTCATTCTTGTGTAAATCTTTTTTAAATTTAAAAGCATACGTTAATAATACAATAATTGAGTATTTAAGAAATACAATTTTTTCTGTGTACGTGTAAAACATAGAAAAAATAAAATATTTTGGACGAAGAAATCATTTTAAAAGCAGCTCCAAAAAATAGACTTATATGCCGTGGCTTCAGTCTGAATTGCTGCGTTTTTGTTGATCATGACGAACCTTAAAAATCTGTTGTGTAGTCGCTTGCAATTGCATACAGTCGTACTCTAATATTAGGAATTCTAGTACGGGAGAACGAGATATATACCAATGAAGAATACTGTGAAATGGTACTGTTTTATGGGTAGTGTAATCGAAATAACAGAGAGGTGGCAAGACTTTAAGCCATTAAATTTCCCACTCGAAGACATTCATCTTATTGCCCGTACTGTTCAACGCTTGTATAAAACTGGGAGTTGTCACAGACGTATTCCCTTGTCTCGTGTCACACCTCGTGCTTTCACCATTATTTAAGTTAATTTGGTCATTCTGATATAATAAAGCCCCTTATTCCTGATTGACACCTCATTCCACATTATGCTATAGTTTATACGGCAAATCCTGTATTATTTTGCTGGTATTTGTCAAAACAATCTGTTTTAATCTTTTTGGTACAAGTTGAATATCTTTAATTTAACTTTTATTTTTTGTCATACAGCAATACAAATTGTCAATCTATGATGTTTACTACGATGTTTTCATATTACTATGTTGTTTTCTCTTGCTCTTTCTGTAGATAGTGAATTACTGTTATCTAATCTTCATTTATATACGACCCCCTTTTCTGAGCAACTCAGATGCTTCAAATTTATGTAGGCATAACTCGGTCAGTTTTTATCGTAATAAAATCAAACTTTTTGTGCTTACTTTGTTTTTGTGTACTGCATCGTTTCCTAAATATAAGTGATAGGACCTGCGGACCGTATAAAATAAATTTTTGTAATTTTTTTGTAAATGGGTTTTTTTGTTCGAAAAGCACGTAAAACATTCTTTGCCCTTTTTAAAACATTTTTTTCAAATTGGAAGTGCATATCTAAACCGAACATTTCGGGAATTAGCTATTGGGTCACATTAAGGCTGGACACCCTGTATATATACTTTTAAATGAAAAAACTACAATATATATATATATATCCAATGTTCTTATTTATTTCGATAATACAGAATTTTATCTCTCAGGATTACGTCTTATTTAGAAAAATACCCTCAAAAATAAACTTAATTTACTAAAGTTTTAAAACATACGTGAAATATACTCAAAAAGAATTTTAAGTGAATTCAAAATTAAGTAAAGGAAGAAAAAAACAGTGAAATATAAATATGCGTCACAAAACAGCGAAGCAATTTCCCAGTATTAATAGAAGTGTCAGTGAATGCAAAATTTTAGTTATGTTGAATGTAATAAAAAGTTATTATTGTCTCACACATCAAGAATACAAATTAATACTTTTATAAATGTTCTGGTACTGGAATGAAAACTTATACTAAATTTATAAAAATAATTATTTATAATTTATTTTCGATCATGCATTTACGAATATTTTCCATTCGCTTAAGAAAAAATATCAAGCATGTAGACTGCTAAATTAATTAATATATTATGTGATTCCAAATTTCGTATAAAAAGAAAAATATTTACTCTCTCTGGTGGATATAGGAATTAAATTCAAATAAATATAAATTTTCTTGTCATTACTGGTGAATTTTTAAATAAAAAATGAAATACCATTTTTGCAATTTAATACATTAGATTAACCACAGAAGTATGTTGGAGGAATTCCCACACACAGAAATTCATACACAAGTACCCAAGTACACGTTACATTTGGATTAAACTCACATTTATTATTTATTAGCAGGAATTGAAGAAAAGTTTAAAAAGATTATTAAAATAAACTTTATATTATTTTAAAAATGTATTTTTAGAACAAACTTTCTTAATATTTTGTTATGGTGTGCAAAAATGAATGACATATTACTTTTTGTATCCAATTTTGAGTATTAAAATTTCTCATAAAACACATGTTCTTGAAATTTTTGGGGATGGTTTTCATTATTCGAGTGTATTCCTCTTTTAAATATTTCTTTTAAAATAATAGACACCCATCTAATTTTTATATAAAAGACATGAAGCAAAAATAAGTGCAAGCTAGTTGATGTTTATTCTTTTAAAATACATCCTCTTTTCGATTGGGTTATTTCACCTCTTAAAACGTAATGAATTTGAAATATGTTTTATGTTGACTGAAAAACAAGTATTTATCATTTTCCCATAATTATTAAAATTATTTTTATATTTAAAATTATGTTTTAATATAATTATGTAAATCATATTTTAGCAACCAACTACATTTTTTTCATTTTTTGATCTTAAAACAAGTTTCTTAAACGTCAAGAAATAACTCATGAAAACGTATCCAAAAATGTTTTAATCTTCTAAAGTGACGTAAATGTTAGATAAAAAGTAAGCTAAAGAAAACCAAATAATTTAACTCGGATATCAATTTTAAACTTTATTTTAATGATAAAATACCTGTAAACACTGGAGTAATTCATCAACAATAATAGCTCATAAAAAAGTGTACCAGAGTCTTATTTTAGTTTTTAAAATATAATTGTTTGACAATAAGTAAATTTTAACAAAAACAGAAATTATTTCCACATAATATTCTTTTTAAATGTATTTTAATGAAAAAAAATCTATAAACACACTAACAGATAATCAATACTCACATTCATTGTTAAATGCTTAACATTGCTTTGAAACTGTATTAAAAATATGTGAATTTTGTTTAATTGTATGTAAAACAAATTTATATCTTTTAATTGTGTTTCAATTTTAAGGTATGGAGTTTATTTTATTCTCAATAAACGATTTTTAATTTGTATATCCCACACACATACACATCATTACATATCTTGTTTTATGAAATATCACTACATATGTGTAAGAAGTAAAGACTACATACAACATCTGAATGAATTTATGGAAATGGCTTTCCTCCTGAATAATGCTTCTTAATTACAAAATTGTGTTTTACTTTCTCTTAAACATCAAAAAGAGCTGAAAGGTTTTCGATTAAATACATTTCGTGGAACAGTGACTATTCAAAAAACGAAATTGATATTTTACTTCTAAAGTTCGAGTTTATATATGGTAACGATTAACAGAAATAAACACATTTTTGGTTATTTAAATTCTATTCTCAAGTTATTGACGTGGATATTTGAGAAAAGGAATAAAAACAAAAATATTTTTTTCAGATGTTTTCCGGTTGACTCTCCAATAGCAAATATAGGATTTATTTGCAAAGAAGATCCCAAATTAAGATGAACATAATTTATTTTCTGAAAATAAATGCATTAACGAGTGCTTGGAAAGTGTTCGTTGTTTGCAGGAAATTTAAATTATAACTTGTAATAAAAAATAACACACTAAATGGTATACCTCTGAATTTTAGATGGAGTAATTTATTCTAAAAGAGTTTTATTAATATATTAATTGTAATAAATGCATTATATTTCTTTGAAATAATATGGTAAATATTTATTAAACTATATATGACTATTTAGAAGAATTAGAGACAAATATTATAATTTAAAAAAAGAGCAAATATAGGAAAAAAGAGAAATGTATCAAAGAAATGGCATTATTTAAGTGACATTTCGTAGAAAATATATTTCAATTTAACACGTAAAATCATAAAACTAATAAAAAAATTAAAAATATGATTGAAAACTAACAATATCCGTAGCTAACAGAAACTGCCTATAATAATATACAATAGCATCAGGATATTTGACCCATATAATCCGAATACTCTGAATAAAAACTACAATAATGTATATCTACTCCTACTATTTGATACCAACATTTACGTTCATTATTAATAGCCAAAACCAGGGAGCTATGGTCTTTATGTCTTTTCTTGATAGTTTGAATTATGTAATTGCATTCCTGGCAGCATGGTGCGATACAAGAAGAAATATTATGACGCAAAATTTATAAGATACGTAAAAATATTCGATACTTCTTCATGCTGTAATTACTATTGTTGCATTTCATAGAGATAATTTCATTCTATATCTTGATATTTTTTCAATTAACAGAATTAATGATAGTAAACAGATCCCAAATTACTGAGATCTTTAAATCTTCTTATAAATATATTTAGGCTCTTCAATTCCTTAAAGAATATTTCTGATCCAGCTTAATAATAGGGAAGAATGTAGAAAGAAGTACTTTGGACAACATACTCGCTAATTATATGAATTAATATAAATCCTAAAGACGTTTTTTACGGACTATATTCATATGTTCATTGTGTGTTTAGTGGTAACCACATATGTGGGAATATATTTTTCCTTAAAAACAATATCATTTTTTGTTCGGTTTTCTACAGGCATGGATCATATATTTTCGATTTTTAAATCACAGCTCAGTTGTCATTTTGATAATAATATTTTTATGTTAGCGTATAAAAATAGTTGAATTCCATTATTTTAAATTTCTATTGTCAGCACTAGCGTCCTTTTGAAATATTTTTTTTTATTCTTGTGGATAATTCCTCCGCGATTATTCCGCTTTATATGGACGCACATTAATATAACTTACTCTGTTCGTGATTATCCCAGTACAATAACATTTCTTTTTATTGCAATCATTGAGCACTATGGTTCTATGCTAACTATCTAAAAGAACGAATCAACGCAGAAAGTTATAGGTTATATACATTGCACAGATTAAAAATATCAAATTAACAAGCAAGGTTAAAATACATTCTTTTCCAATTTTAACTTTATTTCATAAATTTAATTTGCAAATTGTCACTTCTTGTATTTCATGTAAAAAACATGTTTAATCATTGTTTCTGATTAAAAATTATTTTTGCAAGTTTCTTTTGGTCAAGGATCATATGGAACAATATAAAGTGTAAACATTATTTAAAATTATGACATCCAGTTCTGTTGTGATTCATGTGAATAAATCAAACATTTAAGATTAGATAAATAATTTCCGAAAGAAAACTTGAGACATTTTGTTAAAACACTATCTACGGCACAATAAATTATATCAATTTAATATGAACCAGGAAAATATTACGCTTGAAATATATTTCCAAGGCAATTTTCTCATGCATGCCAAATTGTACAGCTTTGTAAGCGGTTAGAAATTGATACGTTATGAAGCAAAGCTTATATTTCTATCGCAGAGAAAAGAAGTTTCTTTCCGATCTCTTATTAAATGGAAATAATTAATAATAGACTTCTCCATTTGACTTTTTCAAAATGTACTTTCAAAAATGAAATTGATACGAAAAATGGAGTTCATCGTAAGAAAATGAATCTTCTTTTTTTTTCCGAATCATGTTTCTTACTTCATCTTTCAAAAAACCAAATCTAATACAGAACTAAAACGAAGTGGAAAAAAATACAATTTACAAAAATATTAAATTTATAAAAAAAAACATCAATAAATATAATATATTTTCATTTTTTTTTTCTAATTTAGGAAATTAAAATGCTAATAAATCTTTTGGTGATAGTAAAAAAAACTAGGGATGAAAATATTTATTTTCTTCCGTTTTTTAATAATTGTTTTTCGAGATTTATCTTCATAAATTATATTGATATGATATAAATAATACATTTAAAATCAAATTAATTCATTGTTAGAAAAATTTCTTAGATTTATTTAAAAATAGTTTTGACAATTATTGTGGGAAATAGGTGAGAGAAAAATAAACAAATGGAATGATAACAAAAAATGCAAATCGATATTTATTTCAAATTTTGGCTTCTAAGATCATGCCGGTGTTTCTAAATCATACTTCAATTGAATGATATTCACTAATAGAAAAAAATACCATGTTTTTCGCGCATTTCCCGTAGACAAGTAATATAAATAGTATTACTTAACAAATATTCCCATTTAGTAAAATACGAATGTATTGCGACATAAAGGTCAAATATTCAACGAAGCTTTGGGAATATTATAGATAAAAGAGGTATCTGTTTTCAAAACAATATATACTTCAGAATTTTTTTCAATTTTTTGTTGCTGGAGTACTACATGTCTTAGAAAAGAAATAAAAAGTATAGCAAATGAATAACAAATCCATGCAAACACGTTAGATGCAAGTATTGTGATCATGTATATTTGGGTTGTGGCGTTATTTTGATTTTTTCAGACTGTAAAGTTTTTTAGATATTTAGGTGTGAAAATTAGGCTATCCATGTGATAGGCTATTTCGTGTGAAAATGTTTTTGAGCCCTGACATATTTGTGACGGATCTATACGCGACTCTACTAATTCCTTGGGGATTCTTCTGGGGAAAAAATTATCAACCAACTTTCACCGAGTAAGGAAGCGTGATAATGCAAATGAAGTATATTATATAAATTCTGTTTTCGCGAATTTGAGGGCTTGGCAAAGAGTTGGCAAGTTAGCTGGTGAGTTAGTTTGGTTACTTGAAGAGTGAAGGATCGTGGAATTATTGAGAGAATTTGGAGTTTGTCCATGAAAAGGATTACTCAGAGTGGATCCAACGACAGTGATTAAATCCAGATAAGAATCTCCAGCAAAGATTCAAGTGTAGGATCAACTTTGTAAAAAAACAGGAATCGTGAGCCTTATTTAATTAGAAGTTAGCATATTAGTGTGCGACGTAATTCATATTGAGCTTGTTTAAGCTATCGTGGAATCAGTTGAGGGTCCGTATTATTGTCCCCGTGTTATTGAATCTCACTTAGTTGTATAAAATGTCATTTTATACAACTAATAATAGCTTTAAAAAAACATAAAATCGATGGCACTCTATTGTGACATGCTACTCGAGTTTAAAAGGCTATGCATTCTATAAATGGTTCATAAATTCGACAGCAAACAAAAACTTAGGAAGGAATTGATAATTGTTATGAGATTTTGTAAGATTCAGAAAACTACAAGAAAGAATTTTTAATTTCAGTGTATTAACTTTTTAACTGTCATGCCCAACATTATCATTTTCATGGAAAAGTGGAGCGCTTCTGGTAGAGCTTAGAAAAATGTTTCCACACAAAACTGAATCACTGAACTACTAATAAGTATTCATTCCTGTTTATTTTTATTTTATTATTATTTTGGAAAATAATGCTCTATTAGAAACAAACTTTACCATTACCACGTTGAGTGGCATTCAACTCAAGGGAATACGCAGCTGCTACAAAAACTTAAAAATATTTATGCAAGTAATTCAAAAAATCAATTTTCAACTACTAAGTGTATTTTATTTTGCACTGAAAATTTGATTTTCTCAATAAAAAGAATTGATAATATTTGTATTCAAATAATCAAAATAACTTGGCATTTAAATGGTTAAAAATATCAAGTGATCGTAAAGAGACTAAACACATGTTAAATATTAATTATATAATTCTTAAATAGCATATTATTTAAAACAAGTATATCTTTTAAATGTAAATAACTATTCCACAAAAAATATTTTAATGTAAAATATTTTAATCATATCTATCTAAATTTCCATCAAAATGTACATTATAAATTCTGAAATTTGGAAGTCAACTTTGAGGAAAACATAGAATAAGTAGAATTTTCTGCCTTTTAGGAGATAACTGTGTTTATAGTTTCTTATGGATATTATTCAGGAGCTTCTCGTTCTGTGTTTACCCTAATTAACATTTATTTAATAAAAATGTAAGCTATTGATAATTTATCAAAGAAAATTGAATTCCAACAAAGGACTTGGTTCCTAGCACGAAATTTTAATTAAAGCCTTTTCAGTTGGTAATAGATTATCAGAACGACAGAGAGTAAAATAAAGAAAAATATAGGCTTCTCAAAACATTTTAAGAATGTTTTTCCGTTTTACATTTGTGGCACAAATCGTGATCTTCCATTAATAAGTAACAGACATTTCTTAATTTACGACTTTCCCTACAAAGAATCATCTTTAAAACTTTTCAACAAATGGAAAGCATTTCGTTGTTCTAGAAAATGAATTTTAAGGTAATTAACCTGGATAAAAGAAACTACTTTGACTATCATTGAAGGAAAGATTGTTTTGTTAAGGAAATGAAATTATTATAATATTAATAATAAAATATAAATATCTTTTAAAAATACCTTTTAAAGTAAAGTGAAAACATATATAGTTAATCAAAACGAAACGCATAGCTATGAATACTGTACTTTTAAATTATAAAAATATAAGGGATTTAAATTATATTGGACCAGAATATTTTTTGCACAATATTAACTTAATATGTAATGTTTATCAAAAACTGTGCAGATGGAAATGACTAGAAGTTAGTTGTTGAAATAAATGAAGTTAAGAATACACACAGAATTAATCACAATCGTGCGAATTTCTTTGATTCAACCACACAGTGAAAAACAGTGCAGAACAAAAATGCGTACAAAAGTTTAAAAAAGTTATTTACTTATTCCAGTGATTATTGCCTCAATCGGTGCACCGTAGACAAGTATATGAGGGTGTCAGTTGGCACGTGTGAAGAAAATTAGCTTTTATTAGTCCAATCAACGTTCTTTTCATAAAATCCTCTATTTGCTGAAATTTAGGCAATGACGGTGCTTTGGTATTCTCTGTTGAACTGAATTTATGTATACTGTATTTATTCTATTTCTATAATAGTATATCGCAAAAATTCCTTGGCAATATGAATGCATTTTTTTAAAATCTTGGAATAAAAATTAAATAGTATAAAATACAGTATATATATAAATATAATTTAATGAAATATATTATTTCACCTTCAATAAGAGCAAAATACACTTTAGTGCGAAGTTTATCTTCAAACACCATGCTAATAGCTTCCTAGAAAAGGAATCAATACTTGATCACGAGAGAAGTGATCGGGGAATGATAAGCTGCTTATATTTATTTTTGTTAATTTCGTAGACTAATATGTGTTCATACATAGTGATTACTTAACTTAAATTTCTCATTTTAAATCATTTTTATGAAATATATTAATTAATATACCTGAAAAATTCCTCATTTGTCAATAAGAAAGGAGCAGACACTACTCATGGCTTCTTCATAACATTTCGAAATCATTCAAGCACAATTTAATCAATATAAACTAATATCAATCAAATGTCATCAAAAATTAAACATATATTACGCAGAAAATATGAAGAAATAAAAACATCAACTATATTTCAATAAAAAATTTAGTCATTTAAAAACAACTAAAACATTTTAGTGGGGTTTATTTCTCTGGCTTACCTTATACTCACAGAAAATTGGACTTGAGGCAATGAATAAATATTGTACAAAAATTATTACAAAAATTTATCATAAACACATATTTATCATAATTTGTATATATTTTCATGCATATCATTTATCAATATTTGTATACATATCATTTATATATATATATGTATATCATATTTTGAATCTATTTGATAAGCGTAAAACATTCTTATGTTTTATGCTTAGCAAATAGATACAAAATTAGATTAATGGTTCAAATATACATAAATTAAAACAGTGCTTCATTTGTAAATAATTGAAAAGGAAAATTTGTCAAAAGATATACAGAATTCTAGTTCATTAGGTTCAACTTTTTAAATATGAAAGATTATGCTGCATACATTATCTAACATAAAACGTTACTCACTAAGAATATGTTTCCCAAATGGAACCAAAACCATAGATCTGACGTAGATATATTGAAAACAAAATGATCACTTGATCATAGAAATTTTCAAAAAAATCACAGAAAGTGAAGCTTTGGACCACTTCTGACACTGATGCAAGTTGTTTTCCTCTGCTCCATTGAATCTTACAGTTTGCGATTGTTTTCCTGTAGCATTGTTGCCCTGTATGCCCCAGTTCACGATTAGATAAGTGAAATCCAGAAACAGAGTAAGAAACACGTGCTCATCACAGACAAAATAGACTTCATTGGAGAAAGATTTAGTTATCTTGACAGATAGGGAAGTGTAGAAAGAGCACGAAATAGAGTTCAGGAAATTGATATCCTCGTAGTTGAACATTATCAGTCAGACTGTTGAAACATACCCACAGGAGAAAAAGAGGGAAACACTATGTGGTGTAAAATTTGTAGTTCCGTAATCTAATGTTGTCGCAGTTGATAACTAAAAGAATCTGGCTATCAAATGTAGTAATGCACCATAACTTAATTCTTGGTTTTCGGGAGGTAATATGGATGACAGTCAGGTGAGTGTTCCACGTGGTCTTGGACATTTCCAGACCTGTTTCCTCTGTTCACTATGGGCTTAATTCGAAATGGGATTCATCGCTGAAAATAATTCTACTCCAGTCCATGAGATTTCGTGCTGAAAGTGTATGGTACAACTGTAAAAGAACTTTATGGTGTAAATTGGAGAGGAGCATAAGGCGTAATGGCTATGACATTTTCCCCCGATGTTTTGATTCGTCCATTGATATAACTGTTTAATCCCGTTTTCCTTTTGGGGACATTCATAAAAAGACATCAATAATCGTGACAGATGATTGTACGGTTATTCTATTCTCGAATTCGTCTTCCCTGTTCATGTCTACTTTATAGTATCGCCCTTCTATCGCTATTTTCTTGATGTTCCGTGCTACTTTAAAAGATTCCTTTCTGCCAACGTTGTTGAATGTTAGCATTGTTTCCTCACAAATATTAAGATATGCTGCAAGGATCTGCGAAGGTACCTTATCTAATGTTAAGGTTTCCTTCTTTTACAGACTGTGAAATACCTCGTGGAAAAATTGAAATATGTGTCATCCTAGACTAGATAACTGAATTGTTCCTAAAAAAATCCTTACTAGAACTTGTATTTTGATCAAAATTATTAATTCAGTTTATTTATTATTATTTTTGTAACTACATATAGCCATTACTAAAACGTAATATTTTCAAAAAAATATATAGTATAAATACATGTGCAAAGATTAGGAAACAAATTCAGATACCACGCAATACGACAAAGATTACAATCATATCAATTTCCTTATCGCGAATTGTGCCTTTATTATTCATTAATTTCAATCTAGTAATTTGTAATATTTTGTATGCATGTATAACAAGATGCTTGCTGTTTTCTTAAAGGAAAACAAAAGAAGTATCAAACAGGGTCTGTATAAATAGCAGAGGCAGTCTTAGGACTATTAAGAAACCTCTAAATCACTCAGCCATATGTTGGGAGTCAGAGAATGGTGTTCAAAATTTTAAAGGTCTGTGATGCCAGGCTGATACATAAAGGAATTGAAAGTTTAAGATCAGCTGTTTTAGATCAATCAAGCGTTATCTTTAAAATATTGTCTTCCGCTTATACTATTCGTGCGTCCCTTTGAGAAACATTGATATATTCCACGTGGGTCGATGGACTATAATCGTTTTAAAACTAGGTTTCATCAATATAATATCCTCTTTTATACACGATCTCTGGAAGTTTCATTTAAATGCACTGTAGCTTCATTTGTTCAGTCGGTGGCGATCAAAATATATAATTTGCCTATTCCACCGTGAAGAACGTGCATACTCAACTTCGTCTATTCAGATAGCTACTTCCTAATGCATCGCGTTTCATATTACTGATTGTATTATTACATCATGAATTCCATTAACAATGTGCATTAAAAATCACTGTTTTGTTCGGGTGAAAAGTGTCTAAAAAGTAAAGAAAAAACTTTTTAAATGAAAATAATTTAAATTGTGTTTCAACCATATACACTCAAGAGCCAAAACATTATGACCACCTGTCAATAACGAGTAGGCCCACGTCCTTGGTAGATGGCCAGAGACAGATTGTACCAGATGTTTAAGCAACGGTCACGCAAATCCGAGATATTGCGAATTGGTGGTCTTTGAACTCTGATCTACCGTCCCATGACACCCCAAATGTGTTCAATCGGATAGAAATCCGGTGAGTTAGGTGCCCAGGACATTAACTGGAATTCAGCATCATGTTCTGGGAACTACTCCAACACATTTTTAGCCTTGTGACACGGGATGTTGTCCTGTTGGAACATTCCATTTCCAGCTGGAAACACATAGGCCATGTAAGGGTGCAACTGGTCCGAAATGAGGTTCAGATACTATATAGCACTCATGGTCTGTTCTACCACAACCACGGGTCCCAGAGATGCCCAAGAGAACGTCCCTAGAAGCATAATTCCGCCACCACCGGCCTGTGTATGTGTACATTGAAGGAGCAACTGTTCGGATGGAAGATGGTGTATCCTGACACGGTCATCGGCGAGATGAATGACAAACCGTGATTCATCTGACCAGGCAACTCTCTCCCACTGATTTATGGACAGTCGCGGTGTTCCCGGACCCAGCGCAGGCGCAGTTGGCGATGACGCTTGGTCAGCAAAGGCACACGAGTGGGACGTTTGCTGCGTAGCCCCATATCCAACAGTGTCCGCTGAACAGTGTGTTCCGATACTATTCTACTTGGCCCTGTATTGCATTGGTCTGTCAGCTGAGCCACTGTCTGGCTCCGGTTTTGCTTCACCATGCGAGACAGTCTCCGACGACCTTTTTCTTCGATAGCGTGTGGACATCCAACACCATGTCGTCTACTGCTGGTTTCACCTTCATTCATCCGCTTTGCATAAATACTAACAACTGTAGATCACAAACAACCCACGAGTCGTGCAGTTTCGGAAATACTTGTTCCTAGCCTTTGAGCCATTACAATATGCCCTCTATCAAAGTCGCTTAGATCTGCAGCATTTCCCATCACACACAGAAGTAAGTGAAAGAATGATTCTGCAGACTCTCCAGCAGCATTTAAATACCATTTCCACCTGATCACGTGCCTGCCACGTAATCCAGGCGAGTTCATTGCAAAATGTAGGGGTGGTCATAATGTTTTGGCCCTTGAGTGTATATTACGTTAAAGACTAGTATCTTGAAAATAATTTAAACGAAATATACAAATAAATATATATATTTTTCATTAAACAATATAATTATACAACCTATGAAAAGTATATGTAAAACCTATGCATTACAAGTGAGTGTATTACACAATACAATGTGAATTGAAATTAAATTAGATAAGAACGAATGAGTATATATTTAAAAAATCTAAAGGGAGAAATTTTATGAGCAAATATTAATTTCACTGGCCTAAATTTATTTACGTATTGATTTAGTAAAGGAGTGTCTGGTCATGTTATTTTCTAAATCAATACCGAAGGGCTATTGGTGACAGACCTCGTAGGTATGATCGATTAGGGACGAGGACCGATACAAACCCATTCTCGTAACTCCCACACCACTCTAACGTGAGGACTTTGAGCCTCAACAGAATTATTGTGCATTTGTCCCTCTATATTGTGGGTTTTCAGTCATAAGGACTTGGAGGAAAATCTTTCCTCCGACGAGTAAATCATTCACAATACTTCCTTAGAAAATTTGTTATTGAATTTCTAATGTTTGATTACTTATATATATTTTTAAATCAAAACTTTAACCCCTTCTGCTTTTTTTTTTTTTTTTTGCATCAAAATTCGAAAGAAATATAAAAAGAATTTGCAGCGTTATCTTACAAAAAAATACCTGGGAGGAAAAACGCATTCTTTGTCGTAAGGATTTCTTGTAAGAATTGTTTTCTTATCCTTAACAGTTTTCTGGTTATAATTCTTTGAAAACAATCAATCCATTTTAGAATAACTATGGAACAATATTCAATAATATTCTCAAAAGCCACATTTCTAACGATTTTTATTTTTGCATATAATAAAATGTCATATTTAATCTATTTATATAATAGTTTTAAATATTCCATATAACTACTAAAACTGAATATCAAAGAAGCAGATAAGATGTTTTGATATACTACGTATACATTTAATGATGTTCTTAATATTAAGGTGCTAGAAAATGTATTAAAATTTTTTTGACTACTTTTTCAAACTATGACAGTTGTCGAATTTATTTCTGTAATAAATACTAACTATTCAAAGCTCAATATATATATATATATATATATATATATATATTCATTAAGGAATATCTATAGCCATATCTATATGTTTATCCATCTATCTATGCAAGCATATGCGATATTTCAAAGACAGCATCGAGAATCTTTCGGAAAAAATAGTTTTCATTCAACCAGAGTGGACACATTTTTTTGATGAGACAGACCAACGCCAACGCTTATTTAAATTGGATCGTATACCAATTCCCAGAACTTTTAAATAATCATTTTTAGTTTGTTTTGATTGGAGAGTAAGGCGTAGAAGCGTACATATGAAAAATTAATTAGCTGGGACTCGAAATATATGTTTGGAATAACTTTTCTGAGAAATAATTAGTGATTTAATATTAGACTCGAATCTGTTATGTAACATAAATGTTAAAATAGGATAAATAGGAGATTTTGTTTAAGCTATAAGTTACTGTAAAATCCGGCGTACAGCAAGCATCAGTTCATATCATGCACTTATACTTCCAAACTGTATTTTCTAATTTTAATGTATATTAGCTGTTTAAAGATCACCCCCTTTCTTACGAAGAAATCTAGCAATACGTGTACGTTTTGAAGTAATTTATCCCAAGATTTTGAAGAAAAAAATAGCATACTTCTAAAACTCTCTATAACCCTTTAAGTCCCTACAGAGTGTCATTTCTTTTAAATAAACGGTATTTCGATATTAGTAGAAACCTAACTATTTTTTATACTTATCTCTTTAAATCGTCTCTTTTCTCGAAAAATCCGCTTACATCACGTATTTATTAGATTTCTCCTGTAATTTTCAGAAGCATTCATATCCAGAAAAACTCGCCAAAACGATGCCAACTTGGCTCAATTGCCAAGATTTCACTTTGGTTTCATTGAATCGCCATTGTAATGTAAGGAAAGGTGTTGCTTGAGAAAATTACAATTTTAGCATAAAATAAATACAACAGAGAGTAATATTAAAGTATTACACATCCATATATATATATATATATATATATATATATATATATATATATATATTACACTATTATAAGCATTCATGGCAAAATTGGTAACAATATAATGAAAGACGAATATGACGACATTTTTTATGTTATTCAATAATAAATAGCCATAAGGTACATCATTTCTTTTTAAAAAAAAAACAGTATTTTGATACTTACAGAAATAAAATATGCTTTGAAGTGATAACTTCTTTAGGCGCGTTTTGAAGGAGAGTGAACTTGAATGATGCGTTTTAAGAAGCCCAGCATTGTTAACCTCGGGTTTGTAACGCTCCTAACAATGGATTGGAATTTTCCGTGACAATGTTAAGTCCTTCAACAAAAAAAAGACTTACAACAATGACAAAACTTTTCGTCCAAATTCGGTTTTCAGCCAAACTGGAATTTCATGACGTTGCTCTATTGACTGTATTAATTAACTTTGTTTAAAAAATTAATAGTTTTAACATGTGCTTAACTTGAAATATATTATTAAAATCCCAATCTTTACAATATTTTGCTTTTTTTACAAATTTCTATAGATTTTCTTGAATTTAAATTCCAAAACAAAAGAAAGTAGCAACAAGTAGATTGGTACATTGTACATTTTTCTCAACGTTGCCAAGTTAGACATAGATGGAACATTGTAAAACTTCTTTAAAAAATTTATAAAATTTCGTAATTTTGAATATTTTTTGATTTTTTGCACATAAAATAGTTTTAAAAATGACACTTTTCCATTTCAAGGAGCCATAGAAACGTTACGAAAATGATTTCTAAAATCACCAAATGTCAGTAATAGATAATTGTAAAAATCCTTCGACAGAATTGACCAGTTTGAGGTTTATGGAGCATTTGCAGAAAGACAACTTTCTGATACATTACAACTAATAGTTTTCTTTATTTTTAAAAGAGCGATTTAGAGTGAAAAACTTTAAGAATATAAGAAGTTGCTGAAATGTTTTCATAAGATAGTATTATTTACATTTTTCTTTATACAGTGAATGCAAACAAAGGTCTAGGCTTTCTCGCCGATACATAATGATGATGAATAAATAATTTTGTGTGACAATACTAATATCCCCTTGTTTTTTATTCACCTAATTAATCCCTGAAATAACATAACAAAATTTGAAGTTATCACGTCTACGTGTGGTCATTAGCACAAGCACACTCTTTTTTTATAATATTCTCTTTTTTAATTTTTTAAATCTAAATTTTAAAGCTGGCATATAATGAGCACACGCAAATACAGATCTTATTTTTTGTATTAAAAGTGTGCGTTATACGCCGGGTTTTACGATAATTATCTTATATATATATATATATACATTCATATATTACATATTCGAAGCGTATTTACAAAATAGTAAACCTAATACTGTGTTTCCTCTGTGTTTAAGACAAAATCATTTCTGTCTAAAATTTACTCATTCTGCAAGCTCAATCTTAATTCTAAATGCTGAAGAAGCTTAAATAACTACTTCTCTACAAACCATTACATCTATTTAAAAATTCTATACATTCTTAAGTAATTGGATGCTTTAATTACTTTAAATCATTTAGCTCATTAGCACATTTTTTTCTTACAGTTAATTTACATTTTAGAGAGAAAATTCAACAGTTAATCTGTTAAAAAGTGTGCTACGTCTCTTTCATGCATATTAAATTTGAGTGAGCTGTAACACTAGATAATTAACCCATCTCTATCTTGCATCTATGAAAATCTTGTTAAGGAAATGATAGTTATTTCAATTATGTAAATCTCTAATGTTAACTTCTTGGTGATTGCAAACCTGTGAAAACTTTAATTTAAATCTAGCATTTTTGACTATATATTGACATATGCTGATTAAGTAATTTGGCCCTTTTATTTATGGTGCAAATAGAAGTGATAAATTTATTTTCAAACAGTTTAGGCATAAAAACAGTTTCTTTGAAAACATCAGAATATTTAATCAAAACGTTTACACTGTAAAAAATGCACATAAATTTATGAAATTTATTTGAAACCTTACAAGGTTTAATATTATATACGTTGCAATATTTTTTCGTATGGATAAATAGTAGTCTAGAAAAATTATTACAGTTTTAGAAGAAAAAAGAACATTTGGAATATTTTCCACCTTATCAATCTTTTCACTTTTGAAATTGCCTCATACAACGAGATGAAATCAATAACAATAAAAATATTAAAATTTTTTTTCATACTTAGGAACTTCTTTCTTTTTTTATATGTGAGTTCTTGCCATATATCTGAAAAAAATAAAAAAGAAATACATTATGGAGCAAAATTTCAACAATGCACATGTTGCATTTTTAGTGTCACGGATGAGATATAAAATAGTACCTTAAGCTGTCTTTTTTTACAATTTCATTAATTTGTGGAACATAAAGACAAGATGCATGCGTAGCAATTTAATTATTTTGAACTATAATTCTATAAAAAAAGTATTTATATGTTCAAATCAGTTGAAATGTTGTTTAAAAACATCAAAGTTAAAATTACTTTGTAAAAGTTAATTTGGAAATAATAACATTTAAAATTTGGCATTATATATCATAACAAGTAAATTGTATTTTTCTATTTATATATTTATTGAAACAAATTTAATTCCGTTAAGGCGCATGATCACACATATGTGATCAAGAGTTTCTTCCTCCAGGGTCCACGATATCATATATGTGATTGAGCTTTCCCTGCTCTGAAACTCATTATCACATCGGTGTGATCTGTGTTTGGAACGTTTTTATATTAATTTTTACAAGGCACTAGATGGCGGTTTTCGGCTTCAAGTTTTTAAAATTAGATCGGGGATATGTATGAATGTAAGCAACTGCACATGTTTAGATTTTTTGAGCGAATCGGGTCATTTAAAGGTTCATTATTTATAGCACTCTCTGTTCATAATTTGACAAAGTTGAGAAAAAGTTAGAAAGCTTATTAGCTTCTTAGGCATCAGCTTTCATAATAATAGTTTCAATAGTTATTTTATTTTTGTTTATTTTTATTTTGTTCAGTATTGCAAAAATAATTTTTATTCTTAAAAACTTTTTAAAAGCAGATATTCATAGAAAAAACACGATGACTCATTTTTAACAAAAAATAATCGTTTGTCCTAAGCGTGATTCATTGTCAGATTCAAGTTATGCTCTTCAGGCCTTGGCAAGTAACCAAGACAAATAAAGATCCCGATTCCAGAGTTTAAGGGAGCTTCTGAGCAGAATTCCCATGAAGGTTGCCTTCCTATCGTGGCCTTTGGGGAAATTAAATGGCGGACTTTTTAGCAAAAAGATGTACAAATATTCTACGAAGATCTACTAGAGACCTGCCTCTTCACTCAGAAAAACTTGAAATTGATAGGATTTATAAAAAATGCTTTCGAGATGCTGCCACCAATGCTGCCAGAAGAAATCATGGAGGGTGATATTAAAGCCTAACTGTGTCTCGGACTCTCCTCGTGCTGCTGCTGTGGATGAGTTTAGATTGTTGACTGGATACGACTGCCTTTGAGCTCATGTGTTAAGTTTTAACCTGATTGACTCCCCTTTTTTGTGTTTTATGTGCTTCTGGACAAGTAATGGACATCGTTCATCTTGAGTTTGGATTAAATTGTAAAAAATATTGGTGAGCTCATTGCCTAGTGACATGATGGTCAATGACCAGACATTTGATCAATAATAATTAGTTTGATTCATTTTTAATTCAATAAGAACAAACGTTTTTTTTCGTTCCTATCGCAGCCAGAGTAAAGCTATAAGGATTAATTAAAAATTTAAAAAATGGTACATTAGCCATTATTTATAAGATTCGTATAAAATGAAGACACAACAAGTTTATGTGAGAGTTAATTTATTCATACGGATTTGCCAGATAGTATTTTGTTAGTTTTGCGTCAATTTTAATTTAATCATCATGGCAAAAGGAGCACTTTTTTTATTAGAATAAAACATTTTCTTTAAAATTCGCAATTATATTTTTAATATAGTAAGAATTTGTTTCTGTATATTTAGATATTTTCAATGATAACAAATTGTAAATTTTAGCGTATTTGATTGCATTAAAAATTTCATATGAATTTTTAAATGAAATTAGGCTTAGCAGTAAAATTCACCCGGTCCTATGCGTGCGTATACTTTGGAAACGTGCGGACCTCGGAAAACCTTTCTTTTCCCTTTCGCCGGTCCTGAAGGGGTTAAACTTCTGTGCACAGAAATTATAAAAAATTTATTTCTTATATAAATTTTTAAGACAGATAGAAACATTTCCATTTATATTAGTTAAAATCACTGCAAATAATTTCAAAAATTTATAAATACACTTCAAATAAACTATTTGAATGCTTTAGAAATTACTATCAATACATTTGAATATTTGCTATTGGTGATTACTTAATGTTTTCAATCCTTCATGGTCCTCATAATAATTTCACCAAACCCAAAACTAATATTTATTAAATTCATTTATTTAAGTGTCTATCTCTTTTTTATGAAACAAATAATTATAAGATATACACATATATTCCAAAAATGTTAATGTAAAATACTGATTTATGCTTTGTTTTTATTCTAAAAGTGTTCACCTTAAATTCGTTTACGTTTCTGAAATAAATTGCGCTTTGTAAACATTTATTAGACTACTCATGAAGGAAATAACTTTTGAAGAAAGAGAGAGAGGAGATTTTTTAGAGGTTTAAATCTTCAGAGTACATTTTCCTTTTTTTTTAGCATGTAAAAATACTTTTAAGAAATTAACCCGTTTTAGTTTCAACTAAAACACATTCATTATACACTTTAACATTGTTCAATTTTGGCTAAAGGGAAAACGATTGCAATAGAAATGTGAAGAAACAAAGATAAAAGGTTAATGTATAAATAAAAATTGTTCTGATGTAATTTTTTAAGCTCTGTTGATGAATCTTAAAATATGCTTTAAAGTTTCAAGGACGTCAAACACGTTGTTGATATAAACAAAAAAGTATGTGTTGGTAAATCAAAATAAGAGGAATAACATATGCTCCTGCAACTAAAATCTTAAGAATCTGCGGCATTTCATCTAAATTTCATTATTTCTATTCACTTTAATATTGTTAAATTTCTCTTAGAAATTTGTGAGTCCAATCACATTTGAAAGTTTTAAGTATATAGTCTTGAACTAAAAAGGAATAATGTTGTACCTTGTAGCAACACTGGGAATATAGACTCCATGACAGTAGAATACAGTGCCTTAACGATGACAATTAAACCTACAAAGATGGAAAAACCTGATGAAACAACGTAATCATGAGAAACTCTTCCAAAGCGCCTAGTTCTTCATTATTAAATATCCGATAAGTAATAAGGAAATTTAAAGGAAGCTTAATGAATATATTTGAATATAAGGCACCCATTTCGAATGGTACTATTACAAGAATAAAAAAAAATTTATAGTTCTGTTCTCCCTCATCGAAATCTGCTGAAAAGAGCTGAATTATTTTCAGTAATGGTTCTAATTTCGAATTTAGGACAGAAGACTAGGAAATGCAGTGTTAACTCAAATCTAAGCCAAGCTACATTCCCTGTGTTAATGCTACTGAAAAATAGGTGTGGCTTAGAATCGAAGGGAAAACATGTGTTGGGTGGGGAAAATTGTGTTTTAACCCCGTTCAAAAGGAAAAACGTAACCATCCATTCTAACCACTTGCATCGATGATTTATCCCATTTTCTGGAGCGTATCTCAAGTATATATATACATATATATTTATATATATTTAGTCTAACTAAACATCGTGTTCTGCTCATATTTAGGATTTTTTATGCGATTTTTCTTTTAATTTCCTAAACATCAAAGATATCGGCAATAGCATCAGGACCAGTTCACTATAATACAAGTATGAAAAGGGAGTCGATTTTTTGTAGAGAAAATAGGAAACAGATCAGTGGCCACTGAAAAATTGGCACAAATGTAAAAAATATGCATCGATGGCATAAGGAAAATGTTACTGTTTTTGTTCATAAATGTTGAAGCAAAAAATATCTTTTGCATTCTTCTTTTCTACATTCTTTTTAAAATGTTGCATGACAAATGCACTGGGTGGTACGGAAGAAGATACTGTTTCCGAAAATGGTAACATTCCGAAATCAGCTGTGACAATGGGAGTGACGAATCATTTTCAAAATGTGATGCTGATTGTTAGAATAATTATAGGTTCATGTAAAGTTTTCAAAACTGGTAAAATAAATTAGTTATTAACTTCTTAATATTAAAATTTACTTATTAAAATTTCTTAAATATCGGATATAAATGAACCTTTTGCAATTTCTTTTAAATTTTTTTTCTCAAAAACGAGTGGAAAACTGAATATCCGGCATAGAATTGATGAAAACTTTTTTTTCACAAAAACATGTTGAGAATTTGTGGTGCAGCTTAGATTCGAGTAAATATGGTATTTTCTTTATATAATCCAGATAGCGGTGAAACGTATACCTAATTTATTGCCTGCTACATAATTTCAAAAATTAGGAGTTTTGGTTAAAGTTGATAGTGTTACATATCGGGCTACCAAAGGTGATAAGCTTGCCACACAAAGATACTAAGACGAAATTTTATTCTGGTTTTGATATTCTTTACCTATAAATTTGAATTTATATTTTGAGATTTTTCCCAAGGGGGGGGGAATTTCCAACTTCCCAGGTTATAATTTTAAGTCATTGTGATCTAGTTTAGGAAGTAATTTAACAATCCAATCAATATCATTATCTCAGAAAATACTCACCTACATGAGATGAAACTACAACTGTAAAGTGTTTGGGGAAGAACTTTACAGATGTAATACATGAAATACTGTACAAACAAATGGCAAACTAGGTAAAGCTAGCATATTTGCTGAAGATTGTTCAGCCTCATATTTGTTATGTCAATTCTAACACCATTATTTCTTGAAAAAATATTTTGTATCTATGATATGTCATCATTTCTTTAGCAATCGTTTATTTTCCAATTATTTATTTTTTCCCTTTTTTGATTGCGCTTTCTTGTTGCATCAAATTTTGCCTTCAATGTATAAATATGCCCACATAAATATTGTTGAAGTGTACTCCGTGATATATCTGATAGTTAGCTATTCACATTATATAAAAATTCTAAAAAAGTAAGTTTAACCCAGCTAGGATAGAATAAAAAATATTTTTATGCATATATTTCGGAATAAATTTAAATTCAAATGATAAAAAATGGATTATATTTTAGAGGTAAAAAACAAGAGTGTGTGTAGGAAAAGAAACCGCGATATGCGTTGTATGATTGTTGACTTAGAAATGTGAGTGTACATATATTATAAATTCAAAATAAGAGTATCATTCCACTTCTAATAATGTTATACCAACTTTTCGATAAGAGAATTGAGAAAATTCATCTCCTTTCAACATTCTCGATTTAGACACTTCTAGGAAAAATTCTAGGGAATACTTTTTTTTCCAGAAAATAAAGTAAGAATTTCAAATGCACTTCTCCGAACAAGATTTTTTTCTTTAAATAACATAAATACATGTCTTCGTATTAGATTGAAATGATATGTATGAAGTGTTTACAGTACATTCATATAATATAGCAAATACTCACAAATACACACACAGATGTAAATTGCATTGATATATTTCTATTACAAAGATACAGATAAATCTGATATTTTCGAAGAATATAAAATCTTCTTGATTTCTTTACTAAGGATAGTTATCTGTTGATTGATTATGTGTCGCACTCTAAAAGAATACAAGAGCTATTGATAACAGATATCATAGTTTAGAACAACATGAAAAGTTATGGAAAATAAATTTAATAAATACATACAGAGTAAAACATAAGCGTATAGTCAAATACTTATATAAAATTAAGTATAAATACTTAAAAAAATATACTTATAAAATTGTAAGTTGAAATAATTTTATATTTATAATTTTTTGCACAAGACTCTTAAATGACTTTTCAAATGACTTAATTTTATTTCTTTTAATTTTTGCATAGCATTCAATATATATATTGTTAAATTGCATTTTTAAACATTATTTATGAGAAATAACTCAAGGTATCCAACTACCCTAAAATTATGAATTTTGACAAAAATTGATAATTTTTAATGATTTTATTTTATAGACTATCTTATTAACTTTAAAAATACCACGTTTATTATTTTCCGTTCACTAGAACAAAAATTATAAATGTTTTAGTAAAAGCAGATGCCATTACTTTAAGCAAGATGCCATACTTTCAAACGCGTTTTTACTCGTATGTATTTTGAAAATGCTCAAACAAGGACAGCGATTGATCAAAAAGTTAAAAAAAAATTAACTGAAATTTTTTGTGCATGTTCTGTATAATAGTAGAAGTGTTTTAATCCTCAGGTTTATCGATCGCTGTTTTATTAAAAAATTTACAGCCCCTTATGTTAATATAATCACTGCTTTTTAAGCAATTTCATGTAATAACTAAGATAAAGTGCTCTAGTTTATTTAAAAATTACAATATCTCTTATCCTGAATGTCTTTTCATAAATGAATAACATAGCAACACATCAGAATTGAAAAATTGAAAATTTGTTCATAAACTTTTGGTACAGAATACGCCGCATTTATGTTATTTTCTATCAATTTTTACCCATTTTATTAATAATAGTTTTTTTCTCTTCTCAGTTTTAGCATATTGTTCTTCAAATGTATTAATCAAGTCTGACAACAAAACAAAAATCCCCACATCTCTATTTAGAAAAAAAAAATTATCGCAAGTAGTCGAATACATTAACGAAAAAGAAAATAAAATTTAATAATATGAATAAAATAAAGATGCGTAAAGATTACATTGGGATGGAGAACGGTTGTGTGGAGAAAAAAACTACTAGCAATCGGGACCTACCTATATGGAAAAGATGTTCTATGGAATGCAGGTTAGGAAAAAAATAGTTAAAAATATGAATTTTAAAATTTAATATTGGCACAAAGGGGCTCAATTTCCGAAATAAAATATAAAAACGCTTAGTTTTAGGTACTTAATTTTAAACTCAAAAAATCATTTTCTACAGTATAAATAATTTAAAGTGTTGTTTACTGAGTACTGAGTAGAACAGTTCAAAAACGCAACATTTCATAACCAGCTCTCTACCCCAGCACCGTCGAATCAATCCTTCTCAAGCTCTTATGTGTCTTCTGCTTTATCGTGTAATGTAATTTCGACATTAAGTCTTCCTTTTTTTAAGTTAACACTAAAAAAGCAGTTTATTGTGCATGATTTTGTTTTCTTGAAACTGTCTAGTGTGTGTCCTACCATCAAAATAAATTTTTAATAGCACTAAATTTTTAGTAACACTGTTTCGTTTTAACAAAATTTTCTTCGAATTTTTAACCATAAAAAACTTTCAGATACCTAAACTTCATTCCCCTTATAGCACTACTAAACATACAAATAGTTGGTTTTATTTCATTTTTTTCCTTCACCTATGCACCATTGAATATGTTTTTTACAAGGGTAGGTTTTTGAAATTCTGGAGAAAAACATTTAGGGCCCACTTCATGGTTTATAACAATATTAATTAACATTTAATACCATAAAATTAAAATATTTGAAGTGTGAGTGGTGATATTATATATATATATACAGGGTGTTTCATAAATTATAGGAGTAACTTTAAGGGGTGATAGTACACATGAAGACGAGTAATAGTAAATAGGAAACCAAGTGTCCCAAACGTCTTCCGAAGGAGAAAGGCGCCATCAATGTTTAGGGTCCAAAATTTCAAATGATGATAAAAAACGGGAAAATGGATCGATTCATTTGCGGTTTTCACTAAAATCATTCTTTAAATTAGTACTTTCTTAAAAAAAGTTTTAAAGACAAAGTTAAAAAATGCCGTTAGAGGGCGCTCTAGACTTTGGAGTACCGAACAACTACCTTTTACCAGTATTTTTTTTATTTTGTTAAATGTTTACAAAAGCTTAGATTTTAACTTGAATTTTGAGCGCAAAATTGAATCCATCAGGAGCGTTTAAGTGGTGCAAATGTAACCACGTTCAGGGGGGGGGGGATTGAAATGCTCGTATGCATTGATCAAATTAAAAAACGATAAAGCAAACTTTAAGAGGCGATAGTACAACATAAAAACAATCAACTTTGATTAGAAAATGCATGATTTGAATTCAAACGCAAACGTGTTAGAGCATCTTCAAATTTTACCCATGCAAGCGTTATAGCTGCAAGTTTCTGGAAGAAGAACATGAGATTGTGATATGGGGACCTTATCTTCTGCCAGAACGCCTGGATGGAAAAAAATATCTTACCTTTCTGCAACAGGTGCTGCCGGAAATGATGACACATGTTCCCCCTCGTATCCGGCGAGTAATGTGGTTCCAGCAGGATGGAGCACCAGCTCATTTTGCGCCAGAGGTGCGAAATTATCTAAACGCAACCTTTCCAAATCAATGGATTGGGCCTGTCCCTTGGCCAGCGCGATCGCCCGATCTTTCATGCCTGGATTTCTTTTTGTGGGGACACCTGAAGAGTCTTATGTATGAGACTCCTATCGAATCTGCAGAAGAACTCGTCGCCAGACTTTCGGCAGCTGCAGGAGAGGTGCGCGATACTCCTGGCGTGTTTCAGAGGGTTCGTGAATCCCTTCTTCGCCGTTGTACCGCATGCATCGCCTCTAATGGTCAGTGTTTCGAACAGCTATTGTAATCATTTCTAATTAAACTTTTTTTATAACGTAAATGTTCTTTGTTTCCTTTTTTGTCTCTTAAAACGAAATCTGTTTCAGCGCCCTCTATCACCTTCGGGTTAAAATTACGAGTATGATTTCTTTGATGAATGTTGCTTGTTTTGGTGTTGTACTATCGCCTCTTAAAGTTTGCTTTATCGTTTTTTATTTTGATAATTACATACGAGCATTTCAATTCCCCCCCCTGAACGCGGTTACATTTGCGCCACTTAACCGCTCCCGATGGTTTCAATTTTGCGCTCAAAATTCAAGTTAAAATCTAAGCTTTTGTAAACATTTAACAAAATAAAAAAAATACTGGTAAAAGGTAGTTGTTCGGTACTCCAAAGTCTAGAGCGCCCTCTAACGGCATTTTTTTAACTTTGTCTTTAAAACTTTTTTTGAAGAAAATACTAATTTAAAGAATGATTTTAGTGAAAACCGCAAATGAATCGATCCATTTTTCCGTTTTTTATCATCATTTGAAATTTAGGACCCTAAACTTTGATGGCGCCTTTCTCCTTCGGAAGACGTTTGGGACACTTGGTTTCCTATTTACTATTACTCGTCTTGATGTGTACTATCACCCCTTAAAGTTACTCCCATCATTTATGAAACACTCTGTATATATTAACGAAAGCTCTAGGGGAATATCATAAATACATTTAATCAGAACTTATACACAGGAATTTCACTTTAAAAATAGTTTCGTCTTTTTTAAAAAAAAAATTTAACAATTTTTTTAAAAACCTTATAAAATTTTTAATTTAGTAAATATCCAATACGATACACTTATCCAATACGGCATAACTTATGTGATTTTTAGAAAATTAAATAATTTCTTACATGTAAATTAAATTACATTTAAAATTATTTTCTAATGCAATAAAATATTTTCTCCGAATATTTATGAAAATTTTGCTTATATATGCTATTATAATTTCGCTTAGAAGGTATCTGCATAAAAATACATTTAATATAAACATTTACATATAACATACAGAAGGGCCATGTATGTTTGTGTATTAACAATAAAAATGAAGACCAAATTAAATTCTTAACTACGAAGATTAAAATTTTTCTCTTAACTGTGTTCAACAAGTTTAATTCCAAAGTGGCATTCTTATGCTATTAGTTAAATGTAAATTGAGGTTAAGTTCAATTAGGAAAATTTGCTGGGTAAAATAAAAACAATGAAATTTAAACTGAATTATATTTCCCGCACTCTGACGCACTCTACATAAATGGTTAATTAAATAGAAACAAGGCTAGATAACTGAGATAGAGAAGCTTCTAAACTGTGTTTCAAGGTGGGTTTACTAAATGATAGGAATTAATTTTCATCCATATCTGTTGCACATGTTGTCTTACTAACTTACCACAGCCAAAATAAAGTTTTATAAATGATTAACTATAGTAAGGTCTGTGTTGAATTGAAGGTATTGTCTCTTTTGATGGGCTTGCAACTAGGATATACAAAATATTGCTGTTCTGAATATTGCTTCAAAAAAAATTTCGTACTGCTTCAAGAGATATTGGCCTCAGAGAGCATCTTTTAAGGCTGGAGAAATACATGTAGTGCACCCAATTGTGGTAGAGTAACACAAAATCCACATTTATCTTTGGTTCGTGGCGTTGTCATAATCTCTCTCTCTCTTGGTAAAAGACTGGATAAAAATAAATCAGCATTCAAATACCTATATGAAAAATTCTTTCGACTGAGAGTAACAAAAATTTTTTTTTAAAATGTGTTTGTAGGACTTCGGATTAAACAGCTTTTCAGATTCCAAGTTTGAGTAATTTCTTCGAAGTGAAGATAAACATGTTTAGGATGTAGTCTATCAAGTATTAACTAATTTCCTAGAGAATATCAAGGGTTTTAACTACAATCTACTTGAGGATATGTTGACGTTTCTACAAAATTTCCGGCAGCAATATGACCTTATAAAACATTTTCTGCATTTCCATTTGAATGTTTTCCCTGATAATAGCAGACTACTTCAATGATGAACATAGCGAGTTCTTTCTTCACTATCTTGCCAACATGTAAAAACGACTTCAGGGGAATTGGTCCACTGTAATGTTGGATGAATACTGTTGCACACTTCAGAAATGCACCTCACACATTGATTACAAGTGATAGGCCAAAAGATATCCGAAGTTCAAAGCAGATTAAGGAATTCTAACAAGTATTTTAATATTCGTACATATGAGCAGTTTTATAGACAATGCCTAAGAAATAAAAAAATAACGCAACAAATTCAAATTTTTTTTATTATAATATTCGTGTTTAGCACACTGAATTCATTGTGGATTGAATATATTCATCTCGGAAGAGGATACTTTTTAAAAATGCGTTGCTTAGATTCCTATTGGTAATTTAGCCTTATTGTTAAATAGAGATAAATTTAATGACACAAAACATAATTAATGCAATTTATTGTATGTAACACGTTTTCCTTCATTTACATGTTTCTGCATTATCGTTTCATAATGTTAAATAACTTTTAATTATGGTCGAAATACATTTTTTTTATTTTTAAAAAAGTTAAATCATACACATGAGTTCATTACAATTTCAGTGATCATTTATTTATGATTAAGGTACTTAAATCCGACTGGTTGCAACAACCTTTTTTTAAAAAGATGGAGATATGGGGATTTTTTTTGTTATTTTTAGATTTGTTTAGTTCATTTTAATAAAAATATGCTAAAATTAAAAAGAGAAAAAGAAATTATTATTACTAAAATGTGAAAAAATAGGTAAAAATTGACAAAAAAATAGCATAAACGTGGCCCATTCTGTACCAAAGGTTTATAAACACATTTTCAATTTTTTCATTCCATATTTTCTTTTTTACAAAAACTAGAGTACTTCATATCAGATATTATATGAAATTACTTAAAAAAACAGTGATTATATTCACATAAGGGACTGTAAATTTTGTAATAAAACAGTGACTGATAAATGTGAAGGTTAAAACACTTTTACTATTATACAGAACTTAGAGAAAAAATTTCAGTTAATTATTTTCAAAACTTTTTTAACAATCGCTGGCACCGTTTGATTATTTTAAAAAATCACATTTCGAGTAATGACATCTTGCTTAAAGTAATGCCATCTGCTTTTACTAAAACGTTTGTAGTTTTTGTTCTAGTGAAGGGAAAATGATAAACTTGTTATTTTTATAAAGCTAATAAGATGGCCTACAGTATAAAATCATAAAAAATTGTCAATTTTTAGGAAAATTCACAATTTTAGGGTAGTCGGATATCTTAAATACTCACAGTAAAGAAAATTTAGATACTGATCCATAATTGGAAATTGAAATAGTACGAAATGTCATCTTTCTATAAACAACAGTGCAACTATTGCATGAAGACAAAATATAATTTATAAGAGTAGAAAAAATGCTTTTTAAATGAAAACCATGTTTCTTAATTATAAGATAAGCATCTTTAAATAAGCATCGGAACAAACAATTAAAATCACGCAAATGAGAATTTTACTTCTAAAATTGAAAACACGTAAGATCTGCTCTTCTTATCTGCGAATTTGGAAATGCTATCAATGTTTTCTTCAAAAATTTTCATGCAATGTAAAATTAAAATATTATCAAATCTTACAAATACAGGTAATACGAAATCCTTATCACTGTACACATAAATTAAGAAAGTCAGAAACAAAACAATTTTTTCATAATTAATCGCAAGGCTCATTAGTTGAGAGTGCTTTTATCTGAAGTGAGATCAAAATGCGCTTCAGAGTTAATTGTTATGAAAAATTAGTTTCTTAAATAAATTAAAAACACATCCTTCATTGATTTTCAGGCCTCTTATGGAGTTAGACGGAAAGTTGAAAAGTTAGAACATTTATTGTAAGAGAAATTCAAAGAACAATAGCAAAAAAAAATATATGTGGAAGAGTTTGAGTGAATGTGAAAGTAACGCATCGCTCCGATAAATCAACAACCCTAAGATTAATATTAAATAGTTCTTAAAGGAGTTTTTTTTGGGGGGGGGGGGGGTTATGTTCCTAAACTTTGGAAATAGTTGTTAAAAAGAAAGGCAATCCGGGAAAATATCATCGAAATTTAATGTGTGGGGAGGGAGGTTCTCGAAGATTGTAAGAGGAGATTAAATGCATTAAGCAATTACGTATTTTCTTTTTCTCGGTTTCTCTCGATTAAATTAATTGAAATCCAACTTTATTATTAATAAGTATTAATAACAGCAGAACGAGGTAAAATTTTACATTTTTCATATATTTTTTGTGAGGATTCTTTTGCATTTAGAGAAAAGCTGTTTTTGCTTTACTAATTTTAATGCATCAACAATAAATTATATTTTGTTTCATTTTTCTTTTCTCAAGTAATTTTCTCACACTACAATATATTACATTTCTAAGAAAATAAAAATGGGAAATTTTATATTTATCACATATGATAAAATGTAGTCATTTTTTTCCTCACCATTATAGACGTAATGCTAGTTTTTCTTTTTTTTCTCAAGCTCATCTCTGGCATTTAAAATTTGCTATCATGTGGTTTACATTTTATGTTTGTGTAATTCAAACGGTTTGTTTTTCTGTTTGTGATGGTTTTCTATCCCTATTGTGTTTTCTGAACATCAATACAACTAAGGAAAAATATATTTGGATGAAAAAGATACATAGATAAGAATCGCATGAAAAACAAGATTAAAGTTTTCTGTGTACACTTTTCCAAGCCTGCAGTATTGTGAGAAATGGAAGAGTAAATATTCAATCAGTGATCTACAAAAACAGTGGAAAAAATTTTGTAAAATTTCTCAGTGGAAATATTTTCATTTCCTTCGTGGAAGCATTTTTTTTTAAAAAAAAAAACGAACAATAGATCATAGAGTGTCTAGTAGTAAAAGAAAAAGTAAAAGTAATGAAAAAAAGGTGTTAATGGCTTTTATGGTTCCTTTCTACAGTTGTGTGTGGTCAGATAAAAAAAAAAGAAATTCAAATGGATTTAAGGTTGTTAAGGATATTAATAAATATTTCACAATGGGGTTCGAATTTCTTTCTACGAAATTTTATTATTTTTACAGTCCCTTTTGGATTATAATGCTTCAATAGAATTAAAGGTTCATACACTAAAATTTATGCAAATGAATAAGAATTGAAATTCGTTTATTTCTTCTATTTTTGGAGAATTGACTTGCAACTTATATGCATGCACAACCAGGAAGAAAGACGACAAATTAAACAGAGAATATTAAATTGAGACTGTGTGAAGGAGATATGCAATTAAATTTTTTTTTTTTTTGTATTGATTGATCGAATAGAGATATACGCAAAATTGTGTTGAAGCTATCAGCGTATTTATAACTAACATATATGCTCGTTTTTCGCCCGGGTAAGTTGAAAATTATATCAAAACAGATACAAAGGTAAAAAAAAAATATCTGATATTTAAGGCGATATGGTACCATCTTCACAATTTTTTTTATTCTTAATATTTGATGTTTGGTTTTAATTGTATTCATAAATGTTAATATTTAATAATAATTCCATATAAAAAATTTTAATTTGTTGCTAAATGTTTGTAAAATTAAAATTTTTTTAGCTTTTTTAAGGCATTTTTTAAATCCCTAAGGCTTTTTTAAATATGTCTCTTTTCTTTCAAAGATTTTTTTCCAAGTACCTTATAATATACTACATAAAACTGTGCATGGGTTTTTTCTTCTGCTGCTCTTTAATTTGTTATTAATTTTTTTATAGTTAAATTTCCGAAAATTCCCAAAAAAACATTAATATTGATTTTGAAATTTTTTAGAAAAAGTACTAAACATGTTAGCGCTAATTCCATGCACACAGTTTTAAAAAACATACATTTCAGAACATGCATAAAAAATTTCAAACCCATACCTCAATTATCAAAAAAGCCTTAGGGTTTTGAATAACAGTATATGTACAAAAATTCAACATGGAGAAATATCAGTTTGAATTTTTCATTCCATGAATAGCATGATATAATATTTATAGAATAGTCTGAAACTTTCACGAAATGTTAATTAGTTTATTTAAAACTACTTACCATAAAAATTGCACAAATGTAGAACAATTAAACAGCATACTGCCATAATGAATATATAGAAAAAACGAATGAAAGATCAAAATTTCAAAAAACTATATCTTAATAATTATAAAAAAAATAAATACACACACTTCAGAGCTAATTCCATGCTCAGAGCTAATGCACAACAAGTACAAAAGATGTTTATGCCTTTATTTTTTATTTCCTTGGTTTTAAAAGCCTTCGCATGTTAAATATTGTACACGAATAAAAGCAAAATCAAATAACAATTTATAGGTAAAATACATCAAAATCTAAGAACTGTATACGTGCATTTGTTTAAATAAATATCTTAAAATATTTTAGTAATAAAAGTGGTGAATCTCGCACATATGGGATATATATATATATATATCACCAAAAACAAATATATAAAAATGGTAGAGTTTTTCTATTATTGCGAATTAGATTTTTAATAATTTTAGTTATCAAAATGAAACTCAGTATTTGTGCTTTGGGAGAATCCATTTTGAAGTTTTAATTTCATTCATAATAATATCATAAAAAGCACGCACAACTTTTAAATCTTGACCAAATCCGTTTGATCTTCAGTAAATAACTCACAAACTAGAATTGTTTCATGAATTGCACAATTCTTTCGTAAAATGATTTATTACTGCATATATAATGTCAATCTCATTGATGCGCATTAGAAAAATAATTAATTCATTTTTATCAGGCTCTTTTCTAGCAGATAATCTGAAATGTAGGCGTGGTAGTTGCTGTTTAGCATCAAACATTGCTCCATTACTTAATGAAAAATGCAGGTAAAGCTTTGAAATTTTGCAGGCATATTTATAAAGATTCGGGGCATCAAATAAACCAATAAAAATATTTTCGACAGTTTAATGATTTTTAGGGTACCATATCGCCTTAAGGATCTTGTGGTGAGTGAGTGAGCCGTTTATCTCCAATACGTATATAAATGGACTGATAAATTTACACATTTTAATGATATTTCAAACACAAGTTAATTATTTTTATTCTTCTCTAGATGAATTTAATAGAAACGGTTGAAGAGATAAAGAAGCATTAAGCGTTTGCCCCGAGCGTTTGAAAGTTTTTTTCTAGTAATCTCAGAAAAAATCAAAGTAAATCCATAAAGATTGATGTGTTAATGAAGAAACTCTGTTTCGAAATGGTGAAAATCTCCCATTGTTCTGAACACAAGCAGGAGAGGAAATGCTTAAAGGTTAACCACAAATAATCTCAGCCCCTAGGCCTTCAATTCAGTATATTGAAACTTTTATTATGAAATGAAGATTTCTGGGCTTCCAGTGTATTTATTATGAGAGCGAATTCACTAAATTTAGTTTTTTACTTATTTTACTTTCAATTTAATTGCTTTAATTTTTTTCGTTTATATTTTAATTCATATTTTTATCCTTACTGTTGAAGCTATTATCTGAATCCTCCTCTTAAGTTGATTATATTGTCTTAACTTTTATATTACCTCTTAATGATAAATTTTAGACTTCTAATATTTTGACCAATTTCTCAGTTTTAAACTGTTTGTTATAGTCAATGTGATGCGGAATGTGATTATCTAACTATCTTATAGAATTTTGTGTATCTTGCTCTTTAACTTAAAATAATACATTATTGAATTAATGCAGAGTACTTTAAAAAATTCAAAAACAGTTTATTGCCCAGATTTTTTAAGAAATCGAACAATCATTTATGATATTTTTCATAAAACAAGAAGTACAATTTCAGGCAACCAAAAAAGGAAGTTATTATTTCTTTTGCATGTTAGAAACTAAGACACATTCTTCTACTAAGACATTATGATTTTTGTAATTTTTCCGCAAATTCACATACCTCTCCAAGCTTTTTTTACTGTTGGTGTGAGTATGTGATAATATTCATAATTTTTATAACAATAACTTCTATGTCTAGGGTTAATAATCAAATGCTTTTTGCAGTTAATTCCGAATTTTGCGTCATGTAGGCTGACAAACTAATGCCTAAATTACTTTGAACTTTTCTAAACACATTTTCATTCCCCTTCATCTTTACGCCTCCAGAATTACTATTAATCTAATCAGTTTTGCAGCAAACTAAGTTTGTATTTTTTCACACACTGTAAAATATACTGATTTGAAATTTATACAGCTTTATTTGAAACACTTCATCCACATTTAAAAATTAATCTTGATTCCCCTTCTCCAGACTGAAATATCTTAAAACAATCTGAACAAGTTTTACTTCACTTCTATTTGATCCATCCATTGCTATTACTATACATTTAATATTTTTTTTTAAAGCACGTAATACATTATAAAATACAAATGGTAGAAGAACTGGAACAAAATTCGGCAGCTTGTCGGCATAAACTTTAGACTTCATAAAATAATAAAAAAGGTTTAACGGCGCAAAATTGCATGCACTCGGCAGCACTGTCACAAAGTGCTTGGATGTTTTCTATTGAAAAACTTATAAAAGGCAGGATACAGAGTTTAAAACCACTAATTAATCCAGTCTTCAAAAATTGTTTTATTAATCCCTTCACAGTTAATGAAGTCAAATCACTAGTCCTACCATACTTTGCACGAAATCTTCTAACTATGAAACCACCAAATTATCATTATATCTAAAATATTGCTTAGCAATGAAAATCGTTGTTCTATTGTAGTGAAATCTGTTTTTAAATTTCCTGGCCATGTTGCTATATGTTTTCATTGGCAACACTTAAACCACACCAAATGGTTAAAAAATTACTCCATACACAAATTTTGATATACGCTATATTAGTATTAAATAATTAAAATGCTTTTATTTTATATTAATAATAAGTAAGATGATAATGATTCCTAAATATACAGTAATATCTTTTCATCCCAGTTACAATAACTAAGATGCCTATAAAAGCTATTGAAAAAAATAATCCCTTCATCAATGATTTAATTTTTAACAAGTTTAATAATGATAAAAATTAAGTACGCTAAAAAGCAAAACAAGTATACTTTTATTAATGTTTGAAATAAATGTTTGAAATAAAACTAAAAATTTTCTTATTTAATGATGTTTTTTAATAATAATAGTCAACAAGATTACCTTATATATCAGTGGATTTCAAAGTAACATTTGCGTGGAAAAATTAAAGGACATGATTTCAAAGCAAAATTATTTTTTACAACTATTTTTTCAGAAATTTTATAAGCAATTACAAAAAATTTAAATAAATTTTGACATTTAATTTTTCGGAATTTATTTATTTTGGTTTTATTTATTTTATGTAGATAATTATTATTTCTATTTTTTATGTGTTATCGGCGATTGCTTTGACAAGTATACCATGTAAAATCATGGAAAGAATGATGCTAAGAAGACTCACCTACTTTCTAGACAGCAATAATCTGCTTCCACGGGAACAATATGGATTTAGGAGAGGACATAGTATAGAAGATCAGATTCTGTACTTTTGTCAATGTGTCAGAGATGCCCAAAATTTAAAACCAACCAATCATACTGCAGCAGCATTTTTAGACTTATCTAAAGCTTTCGATACGATCTGGAGAAACAAGCTCATTCTTAAAATGTTTAGTAAATTTGGTATAAAAGGGAGAGCTCTGCTATGGATCTCAGATCTTTTGAAATCTAGAGTTATTCGAGTTAAGTATAATAAAACTCTTTCCAAGGACTTTAAACTCAGCCAAGTAGTTCATCAAGGATCAGTACTCAGTCCTACGCTCTTCTCTATGTTTTTGGCTGGAGTGGAAAAGGTGATTACTGAGAGGAGCAGTATTGGTTTATTTGCAGATGATATTGTTCTTTGGAACTCGAATCATGACGTACCTTCTATTGAGGCTAATCTACCCCATTGTTACCAAAGAGTTAATGACTTTGTGATTGACCACAAATTATTCTTTAATCTCACGAAGTCAGTGACCAGTTTCTTCACCACCAATAGACATTTATATAAATATCAACCAACTGTTTTTATAAAGGATCAAAAACTCTCATACGTAAAACATCCTCAGTATCTAGGTTTTACCCTAGACCAAGAGATCCTTTGCAATCGGCATATAGTGGACTTGGTTAGTAAAAGTAGAAAACGTCTGAATATATTAAAATATATCTCTGGGCGTGATTGGGGTGCAGATGCCTGTACTCTGAAAATTACCTATACTACCTGAATCAGGCCTATTTTGGAGTTTTGTTCTGCCATTTCCTTAGTGTCTCTGATTCTAACCTTAAGAAACTTGAAAGAATGCAGCTGAGTGCTGCTCGAATCATCGCAGCTCTTCGTAACACACACAGCTGTCCTAATAACTTAGCTCCATATGAGTGCGACCTTCAGCCTTTAGATATGAGAAGAAGCTATTGCTTGACCAAGTATTTCAACAAACTGCTCAGTTATGGTGATCAACACAGAACCTCTCAATACTTAAAAAATTGGACAGATAATCAAAGGTTGAAACGTAAAAGTCCTTTCTCCCAAGCACTTGCCCAATACCTGAGTTTTAATGTGGAGTACCACTACCTGACATCCTTTATCAATCCTGTCCTTGGACTCCCAGGAGTCACGTTCCGTACTACTTTAAGTACCAATGTCAATAAAATGTCTGCCCACCCCGAAATTCTAAAGCTGGAGGTGATTGATGGGATCCCACTGGATGCGGTGAAGATCTATACTGATGGCAGTAAGGGAGAAACAAACACTACTGGAAGTGGAGTTTTGATTGAACTACCAGACCGCATCATCAAAATTCAGAGAAAAATGCTGATCACGCTTCTGTTTTCAGAACGGAGTTAATAGCTATCTTGTGTGGTCTTTCATTGATTAATAACATACAAGGCTAAGCTTTGTGTGAAATTTTGATCCTGACAGACAGCCGATCTTCCATCCAATATTTATCGAATTGTTCATCTATCGGTGACAGCATCAGCAGGAGTATTCTACACCTTTTTAAGCAGCTTTCAGATCGGCACCCAATCCATCTACAGTGGGTCCCTTCTCATGTAGGCCTGCCCGAAAACGAAGAAGCGGATGATCTTGCGAAAGCGGCTGCCAATGATCCTGTGGACCCGGAAGACCGCATGGTCCTTACGTCAACCGAGATCTACTCCAGGGCTAAAGAATTGACATGTAGAACCTGGGTTGTCCCTCCTGTACACCCATGGTATTTTCAAAGACATCCTGGATTCATCATATCATTCCAGGGTTCCAGATCATATCAGACGGCATTCTCGCGATTTTTGACTGGTCACTGAGGTGCATGAATTTTGAAGGTGGTAAAAGAAGCTACCCTATTTGCACCAAATGTGAGATCAGTCATTTTTCTCCCCAGTCTTTTTCTCCATTCTGCAATGTGTGCGGTTATCATGTGAGGAGGCTGATACTTCCCTCCTGCTGTTTTTAGACTTTTTGAAGATAAATGGACTCATGGATCTGGTCTAGTTTCACTAGACCAGGTGGGGATTAGTCCCACCACCACCATTTTTTATATTTTGTATACATTTTATTTAAAATATTTTATTGAAAAGTTCATGTCGCTTCTTAGATTTGATTTGTATATTTTCTCAGTTTTAGCTTAAGAGCCTTTTAGCAAACAAGTATCTGAAGTATAGTGTTAAAGGGAATATTATAATATATTTCAAATTTCTAGTGACAGAAATAATTAAAGATTTTCTCCATAAGAAAATGTCAGCTCAGGAAAAATGAATCCTCAAAACACATCTTATTTTGGAAATTATCTACAGGGTATTTCCGTAACCCATAGTGAAAATCAAAACGCGGAAAAGAGAGATTTGTTTGATTTGAAATCCAGTTTCATTGATTTAGATTTGGAAATATATTCTATAGGAAATTATTGAAATTTGTGGATTTCAGGGAAATTTTAAACATGCTTGAGAGAAGTGTATCAAAAGGAAACTTAACTACATACAGGTAATTTTTTAAACCTCTTAATTTTCAGATTTATTATTCTGTGATTGAAATGAAAAGAACAAAATATTTCCAATATAAAATATAAGTTGTTGATATGGCTCAAATATTTATTTTTAGAACTAAAAAAATGTTCATCTTTTTTCACATATGGTGTAAATATGAGAATAACCAATTTATTTTTATATTTAGGATATTATTATTCAAAAACAGATTTTTCTGTAAAGAATTTTAGTTTGCGCATAATAATTAAAATTGTTTACGGCTAATATTAACTCTCTGGCTGCGTAGTGCTACGTCTGCCTCGTGTACTTTTCCAGTGGAAATCTTAGGTTGCGCAGCGAAAGAGATAATTGAAGTTATCGCCTATTCATTAGTTTTTATTTCGTTTTCTTTTTCCTATTTCAAAACTCATATAATTAAAATTGAAAAGAATAATAACAATAACAAAGCATCTATGGAGATAAAAATATGAATTTTTTTTATTAAACAAACACATTTTGATTATGAGATAAAATACATTTGCATGGGAGCATTAATCAATAGAAACTACTTAAACTTATAATGCACATAATTCCGAATAAGTTCCTTAAATTTTTATTTATACTAAAAAGAGATGGTTTACAAAAAGTAGAATGTACATCTTTTTGCAACAATGAACTTTTATTCCACTAACTTTTATGTCTCTCTTTATCATTGGAATGCACTCATATGCATAGATGATTGTCTAAAATATTTATAGTAGCTGAAATTTTTAAAGACAATAAAAATTTATTAGTATAACACATAATTCAATGCTATCAATGTTTTGTTTAAAGCTTAAAATTGAGTATACTTTTGTTTTTATGTATTTATATATTTGTAATGCATAAAAATTATGGAGAAACCGAATCTAATTAATACTTAAATAAAATTTTAATATAGATATTGTTTTCAAACAAACAACACAAGCGCATTCAAGTTTTATGTGCACGCAAATTACAAATTTTACTACAAATAATAAATACATTTTGCAAAATGGTGTATGTGTTTTGCTTGTGAAAATTGGATAATACTTAATGTAATTTTTTGAGAGTTATTTTAAGAAAATGAGAAATATGAAAGTATTGAAATTGAAACAAGAAAAGAAGCACGGATTTTTTCTTAAGAAGGAAACTCATAGAATCCTTGTTGCGTTTACAGTGGTAAACTTCGGTTATGCATCTGCACTCTTAGACTACATGAAAATGCTTAACATTTATCTAAAAGAACGGTTTTCAAAATTAAAAATTTAGCGTAATATTTGCTTAATATATGGTTAAATAAATACCTACAATCTCCTATATACCCTTAAGTACCTATTTTTTATTCAAAGTTAAATTTTAACTTAAATTTAAACTCAGAAAAACATTTTAAACTATAGAGAGTCTGCAGTAAAATATAAAAAATGTTAAGTGAAATTTAAGGATATGGTAATGTTCCATTAAATGAAACGGAAATTAAAACAATTAAGAGCTATTAACGTAGTAGTGATTATAAACTGAATCTGAAAAGAGACCAAAAGAATAAGTGAAAATATGGAATATATTTTAGGAAGATCATAAAGTTTATTAAATAAGAAGAAATAATAACTAACATTTTTAAAAATTAAGGGAAATAAAATGCTGCAGAGAGCTAATATAAAAACCAAGCATCAATGAAAGTTGCACTGAAACTTATTTTTCATAAAACTGATAGTGATCTATAATTGAAGAAAAAATGTTTGTGTAACAATCAAAGGTATATGCACGCGAGATTATAAAAGATTTTGCACAAAGATAACATATAAGTTCTTCTTAAGGGTGGACAAGTAAATTGGCCTGGAGTATAGAGTTTAGACTACAAGGAAACACACAGCAAGGAAAAAAGAAATAGGTCACGAACCTGCTTGTAGCAGATGTTGAAAATGACTACCATTCATCTCTTGGAACTTTTAGGCCCTGGTCAGTAGTATTGCGGAAATCATATCGAAGCGTTACTACTGGAGTTTCTGCAATCTCATCAGAAATGTTCTGCTTCAGTTCTTGAATACGATGGAGGCTGTTTCGATACACCAAAGACTTAAGGGCACCCGATAAAAAGTAATTGCACACTAACAGATCAGGTTACCTGGATCACCAGATGGGACCTAGACCATACTGACCTCTGCTAAAAACCTTTTCAATGAAGATTGTACAAATGTGAACCATGGATCGGCGAGATGTATGGACAATTGCATCATCCTGTTAGAAGCTTCTATATGTCTTTTTTTCTCAGTTATTGTTTCCCAATATGGATTCAAAATGTTGGAAGTGTAATACTCCGAATTTATTGTTAGAAATATAAACTATTTAGTCTGTGCCATTTGAATCTGAATAATACTCCTAATGAAGAGGATTAATTAAAAAAAATCAAAGATTTTTGAAATAAGCCAAAGATATAAAGAATGCAAACATTTCTTAATATATATACATTATTGCATAAAAACAGTCGGTAACAGATAAATGAAAAGTAATCGTTACCTTCTAGACGTGTGAGAGGCTAATTATGGTCACTGGTCAGTAAGAGTCTGCTGAGGGTTGATATCCAGCCCACTACAAATTTGTAAATAAAATAAGGAAAAATTAAATTTTAATGGTTTTAAAAATAGTTTATAAATGCATTATATGTTTGTGGAAACTTCTCAATAGTCTTGCAAATGCAAGGTACAATTGTGATTATTTGAGTAATAACTGATTTAAAAATTTAATTTATCTGGAATTTTCAAGAATCAGGATATGCGTATTCTAATAACGAAGGATTATCAAATATAAAGAAGAATTATTTATAAATTAAAGGATTATAAAGACTACATCTTACACACACACACAGTTAATATCCTCAAAACAGAACAATGCTGTGAAAACTCTTATAACTGTATTATTGCTCTTATATATATTAAACAACTCTTAGTAAAACAAACGCTTGATATTGCCTTGAGTGATATGAGAACTAACATTGATGACTGGGAATAAATCTTACTCTCCGAATTTTATCTTTTATCCCTGGGGCAGGTGCCCAATTAGTGATCAACATCATCTTTACAACAGACAGCTTTGCCTTTTTGGAATGTATAAAGATAAATAACCCCAAATAACAATTGATTCGAAATGTCTGCAAAGAGTAAATGCCTACAAATATTATATATGGAAATATAGCGGACTGCTCAATATATCCAAACTTCATATTGAAATCTGTATACACGATATATTGTCATATCAATGATTGTAAATATTGTGTTTACACTTGTAAAATATTTTAATTTTAAAATGTCTACTAACAATTTCTTGATACAGAGTGTCGTGTTTTCAAAAAAGAATGTTCTAGGAAATGCGTTTTCACAATTTTAAAGGACAAATCACACAATGAGCACATTCAGAAATAAGAGTGTAGAAGCCCTTAATATTAGCCCTTAGATATTTCTCACTCTAATTTCTAAGGATAAAAGTTAAGTTACAAATTCCTTTTCAAATATGAAAAAAAACAGAAATTTTATTCAAGAAAATAATATTACTACCAGGACTGGTAACCAAAATTGTGTAAGGAAAACAAATAATCATCATAGAGAAAGTAGTTACATAGACCTGTTATAATGTAGCTTACAATATTGACAATATGTATGACAATATTACAATATGAGGAGTTTGTTCAACACTATATGATCCAATTTCATAATATTTCATGTTCTGGAACAAATGGATTTTGGACCTTTATTTAGAAAAACCTATTTATAGAGTCGAAGGCATAAGTAGTCATTCCTCCTGACAGCTGAGGTTAGTTCCTTAACTGTTCCTCCTTCTGTTAGCTCCTTATTGTTAGCCTCCTTAACTAATAGGAGCTTAACAGCTCCTAACAGTTAAGGAGTGATCTGTTTAATTTTTACTACATCAATATGAATGAAAACATTGATATAAATGATATTGTAAAGCTAATATTATTTACAAGATTAAATGCTGATGCATGACAGAATGATGACAATTTTAACTCATAATCAAATTTTATTATTAAAAAGAAAACTCTGCTATTTTCACTTATTTTTCTATCAATTTTGATGCCGATTACTAATTCTATCATCAACTAGCTAAATTATAAATCTTATATACTCGAAAAAAACATTTGAAAATCAACAGAATATCAAAAAAAAAGGCGAAATGATGTTTGTTTTTATAAGATGATTGTTTACATAAAATATTGAAGTTTCTTAAGGGGACAAGATATTTAAAAACATGCCCCAGAAAGCGTAAACTGTAAGAAAAGCCATCATTACATGTAAATGTGTGTATTTAGGATAATCTGGATAAATTGTAAAATTTTGTTCAACTAAACTATTTTTAGTAAAAAATGCGTTTGCTATGTAAGTTACACAATTTAAAGTCAGATATTTTAGAAGTACAAATTCTTTAATACTATAGTGGACACTCGGGTATGAGCATTATATTGCAATTAATCTTACGCTTAAATACTCTAAAACTGTGTTGTTCGTAATTATGGATGAAAACTCTAAAATTACCTCAGAAATAGTTAGCAACCATTTCAAAATTCCTTTTGAGGTCATTTGCGATACGCTGGTGTCAGGTTTCATTACCAGCATTTAAGAGCTTCCTGAATTAACTACACAATTAGAGGGACTTTTGCCATTTGCTGAGTAGTCAAATGGTACTGTACTTGCAACATCTAATATTTTAGCTCGCATTTAGCGAAAAAATAAAGTAGAAGATAGTTTTCATACCCATAGTTGTTGTACAATATGATGATCCAGCAAATTATTCGCTTGATAATGTTAAATAAATTATTAAGTCTATAAAATTTATTTCGCGTACAACTTCTAATGAAGAATTTAAAATATAGTTGTAATGTATTTTAAAAATAAAAAAAAATTTATTTAAATATTCGAAATTGTTATGATCAATGCTACATATTTTAAATGAATAAAACGACAAATTGCTATCAGGCAACATGCCCTAAAAGCTCGTGCAATTTAATTAATTATATTTAAATTAAAAATATAGCTTACTTAAATTATATATTGTACAACATATTTAAATACATAGGAATGGTTAGTTTCCCAATGTAATGTTATTTTAAAATATGTTTAATTTTTGTGTAAATAGTAATACTCAAATTCTCTATGAAACTTTGTATAATCCTTTAAATATTATTTTTTAATTTTATGGCACAAAATATACATAGTAAAATGCATTCATATATAACTCCTCGATTTAATATTATATTTTAGTTTTGGAAGCTCAAATTTTAAAAAATCATAATTCTACCTCCATTTCTATATATTTCGTTGGTATTAGTTTATTTACAGTTAGAAGCGAAACAAACAATATTATTTTAACGGGAAAAAGTTACATTATTCAAAAAGAGAATAATTCATTCCATATCAATCTGTTTATGATATTTCATTACAAAATTAGAGTACGGTTCTTCAAACCATAACCGAGATCCACAAATGGCCCTACGAAAAAAATTTAGCAACCCATTAATTGAATTTGAAGCAATTTCAAAAATAATTGCCCTGTCTGCTTTTTGTTGTAAAAAACGCCATCTTTCCCGTGATTCTTCATATCCTGTTATTCTTCATATCTGATGTTTCACTGTATCTTAAATAGTTTTAAATATTAAAAATCTAATTCATGCATAAAGTCTCAGAAAATTTCGAAAAAAAGGGGAACTCTTTTTTTTAATAGGTTGGCAAAGTACCCATTTCTTCTAATTACTTTTTTTTTAAACGATAAATATATAAAAAATCGTAAACTTCATGTCTTACTTTAGAATCTGTTGTAGCCTTATAAAGCAAAAATTCTTTTTTTTTATTTAAATTTTCCTTCGACAGTCGTGTGGTCCGCGGACCACTCTCAATTTATTGATGTGGTCCACGGATCATTGTAAATTTATCAATTCGTCCATGATAGTGAAAGGATGAAGACTTCTAATTTAGAGGATAGTTAATCTAGTCTTAGAAAAATTAGAAGTAATTACTGCTATATTTTTGTTTCAAAACTCCAAATTCTAATATCATGTATAATTCTTTCAACATATGTGAAATATTCGTTTTTTCTTTAAATTGCTATTTAACTATTTTTACTGCTTAAAAATTATTCGCAATATTTTTAACGATAGTTTGTACATCAACCAGAAGTTATTAGAAAATGTATTATAATTGTTTTAAGATTTAATAAAAAAAATCAGATTTCATTGAAAAAAGTGTAAGACTATACTATATATATATATTAAATCCTTGTCTGTGATATATTTGAGAAAAACGCGCTAAAACTGGAATTTTTTTCTCATTAATTTTGTTCGTTATTATCATCAAAACATTACAAATAAATTCTTTTTTAAAAAAATTAATCGAAATAACTATTATATTTAATATTTTTACATATGGGAATTGTTAATGGGTTACAGTAGTTGTTGAACATATTATAGTAAAATAAATCAAATGACATAAACTTTAAGATAAATAAAAAAACTAATAAAACAATATTAATATAATAATCTAATAATATATAGTAAATTTATATACAATCCAATTATTTATATCAACTCTCATGAATGCAATGTCCCTCAGGTTCCTCTTTGAATTTCACAAATCCTTTACAGTATGGTACATACGAACTAAAAAATTACAAAACTCTGAAAAATGGCACAAAAATGTAGGATTTTTCACGGGAAAGTATTGCGATCTATTGGAAAAATGGTAAATAACATATTAACATTGGTAGAAATGAGAGTCCGGGTTTCAGGAGATCAAACAACAATTTTTCTCTTGACCGAACACATGTCGGGGACATTCCAAAATCAGCGCTTTTGCGTTGCCCGAACTGAGTTCGGACGTCACAAAGAAAGGGTTAAGAATGAGGTATATGCAAATGCCTTATCCTGAAAATAAACTTTTTAACAGAAACTTTTGATAGTATTATATATTAAACTTAAAACCAGGATATATGTAGATCGATTTTATACATGTACCGACATGATAAAGTTCAGAAGAGTTATAACATTTAGAACACATTGCTGAAAGCTGGCATGAAAATATGTTGATGTCAGTGTATGCTCAGATGAGCCGTCTGTATATATTTCCAACACTACCATATTTATGTTGTTACATTGAGCAGCACATTGCTTGAAACTCTGGATGTAAAATTACCTTCTTTATCTATGAACACTTCCTCTGTCTATTTATGATGTAATTTAAATGAATTTTAACAACATAATTGAAATTTAACAGGTTACTTTATTTTTCTAAGATACTCTTAAGATCATTGCATTAAAGATCAACGTTTTAAAAAAATAAGTACACTTAATTAATCACTTAATAATTACACTTAAATTATATCTTTTCTCTAACCAATGTCAACTATTTTATCCTACGAAATATTTTTTCTATAATTTGAATTTGCAACTTAATTTGCTAGGTATGTATGTTTAACTTTATTATTTCATTCGATAGAATGATTGATTCATTTTTATTATAAAAGTTCTTTTTACTTATTTCTGTACTTTATTTTTATATTGATACACTATCTCGAAACATTTTATTCCATGCTTTGTTACAGCTGCTGTCTACATGGAAATGTAATGAATTCTTGAGTTTTGGATGTCATTTTAATATGAATGTCCATTTTTGCAGGATTATACAATAGATAAATTTTCAGCCTACGGAATTCATATTTTGCTTCTTTTAATGCTTATTTTTATTAGTTATTTGTTCTTTTATAGTTCGTCATTTTTCATAGGAGTTATGTACATATATATTGTTGTTATTAGCTTTGCATGATCTAGTTTATTTCATTTAAATTAAGTTAAATGTAAAATTTTAAAAAAAGTTGTAGAAAATTTCTTAATTTGTTTGCTTACAAAATAATGATAGTTTCCTTAAATTTAAACTTTAACTTCCCTCAAAATATTGTCTCTCTAATGGCTTTTATTATTATAATACACAGCAATATCAACAGGAATATTCAAAATTTCCAAACGATATTTAATTACTATTATGAATGTGATACATTTTAAGTTAAATATATTTTATATTTCCTGCTGAATTTAGAATTTTTTTAAAAAGAGTTTTTTGAGATATCATAAATCTGTCATTTATCAATATGAAAAATATCTATATTGGATTTCGATGTGAGAGACTTGTGGATTGATTCCCACTGTGGTTTGGTGGAATTTATCAATAAATGGATTTTGAATGTTAACAGATGATACCAATAAGTAATAAATGATGACATGAAATATTATATTGGGTATAGGTTCTTAAAGATATATTCAGTAGTTTGAATGGTACGTTAAAAGTTATTAATTTATGTTTGAGGATATTTCTCTTACCTAAATCATTAGTTTCATAATATAATTAACTATTATTGTGGGGTTTTTCTTAACAAAAGAAGCTTTAAATGTATTTTCAAACTTTTTTTAAAAACATTTAAATAACTCTAAAATTAAGTTATGATCGTTTGATATAAAAACATTTTGTATTTGCTTACAAAACTCAAAACCAAATTAAATCAATAAATAGTTTGTACAATTCTTATATGACAATTTTTTAACTGTTTCTTAAATGTGTTTAATTCAAATGAAAAAAAACTTTTATTAAAATATTTAGATAGTGAATCATAGATAATATATTACATGTAAAATAAAAATTCTAAAAATATACTTACTTTAAATTTATGCATGATACACACTCACTTCACTAGTATTTATGCCTCAGTGAAAATATCATGTTTCAAGATCATTTTTTTTTCTTTTGTATATTACAGAGGATTTAAGAATTTATTTTTTTTAAAAATGATTGGGAAAACTTTTTTTTTCTTTTGCTTTTGAAATGTTTTTGAAATGGATATTATTAGTTGTAATATCTTACAGCAAGTTTAAAATACAATTTGAAAATTTGACATTTCTTTTCCTTTAAATATGAACTTTTTTGAAATTTTGATGTAAATATTACTTTAAAAATTCTGCCAAAATACAGAAATTCATCGCTATTGTTGTGATCTAAAGACTTTTAATGAATCTCCCCCCTACGAGATTAATTCTAAATTAAAATAATATATTAAGTTTAAATATTTTTTTTACATTAAAAGTCGTATATCATGTAATGAAGTCAAATTGTATTAATAAAATAAAATTACTAAAAAATCTAATTAATGCTGTATATATAATTTGAAACGTAAATTTCTTAAAATGTAATGCTGTCTTTCTTTAAACATATGTATTAAAAAAGAAATCACATTAATTGCGAATTATATTTATCTAAAAATGTAGATGAAACAAGGTGTTTTTACTTAATTTGCTTAATTTTTACAAATGAGAAACAAGGAAACACGATTTGATTTTTAATACACCGTAAATAATGAGCCAAAATAAGATAATTATAATCTTCTTTGCATTTAATATTTTATAGGATAATATCAAAAGTATAAAACTTGCAAAAAAGACAGAAAATAAAAATATATGCTCTGATTAATGAAAGAAAAGGAATATAAGTGAACCTTTCTACTCTTTTGAGATAAAAATAATCAAACGTTTAAGAGTAAATACGGATTAAATATTTTGCCTCTTTTCTAAATAATTAGTGAAAATTACTTTTAAAATTCAACCGCTTTGAATCGTTAAGTCAATAAATATTTAGGACATGATTAATACACATATCTTCTAATTCTTACAATTTGAAACAAAAAAAATGAATGTTTGCAATTAATTTTTTTCAGATCAAAAGCTCTCAATGGTAGGAAATGTTTTTTTTTTTTAAATATTTCATAAAAAAGAAAGAATTTTCACTTTTCCAAGTTCTAAAAAAATGCATTTATAAAACTTTTTAGTTTGTTTTCATTTGTTTAAAATGCAACTCTAAATAAATATTCATTTTATTTTACAAGTGTTTTAATACAAAAAAAAAAGGGCCGTTACTTATAAATTAATGCAATATAAATAGAAACAAAATATGAAAAAAGATTATATACTTTCAGCTTTAAGAAAACAGTTTGAACAATTACACGTATATTGAAAATTTTAGTAATGTATTTCATTTGAAGGATTTTAACCAAGAGTAGGTAACGGTAAATATCTTGTATAAAAATTTAAACGTATATTTTTTTTGTTGCCGTTGCTGCTGAGTTTTAACTAAAACTTGGTCTCAGTATTGCCTAAAATTTCACTTGATTTGATAATATATCACCATCAAAGACAACAAAAGAATTGACTTAACATGTTCGAACAGTAAAAGTTGACAAATTAAAAGATTATGTAATTAAACTGTTCACACAAGAAATTTTATATATAATTATATATTTTATTAAAAAGTTAGATCAACAATGAAAAAAAATTCTTAAAATGAAAAAAAAAATCAATTTCTTCTTATTTGAAATACAGAACGACAGTGGCAAGAACAGAATAAAATTTAAACTTGAATATAAATATGTAGTGCTCACGTAGCTGAAGATGGAGTGGGATTCTCGGCTGTCTCTATCGATTTCTTTCTCACTGTTAGAAGGAATATGAGATGAACTTCAATATCCGGTTCTCAAATAAAGGAAAATGATTTCCACAGAAAAGTACCTGAGGATAAAATGAAAAGAACATAAAGTCTTCTTTGTAAAGGATAAAAAAAATCAATGGCATAAGGTAAACAACATTTATGCTAATCAAATTAGCTAACACATGGCAAACTTTTTCCCGTGAAAGGTGCATTCTATTTTATACCTTTTAAGATTCTTTCTCTTCTGAAGATAGCAGTGATGTAACACAGAAAGGTAAAAAGAAAATGATTTAGTGTGACATGCACTAAAAATGGAGACAATGTTGATACAAATTTATCTATATTATTTTGTTGCTATATTTACTTACTATGTTAATTTTATTAATAAAAATATTTAAGTGGTTTATACAAGGTCATGCTATTTCATTTATTAAGCCGAATTTCAAATTGATATTTTTTCTCCCCATTTTTACGAAAAAAATCTTAAAGCTGAAGACAATGATTGTTATTTAGTCATTGTAAACTCAATTTGTAAGAGATTAGCTAAGTCATTCCTTAGTGTAGGAGGGTCTGAAGGAAGATTAGACATATTCCAAAATAACTTCAATTTATTTTCTGTTGTGAACAATAACATGAATTAAATAACCAAAGTTAAGAGATGCACCCAAGTACCAAATATGGAAAACAATAGCGAGGTAGACGAGATACCAGAAGACTTTAAATAATCAGATCACTTACGTCTAGTCAATATCTTCTGATTCTTAGCGACCTAATCTAATTTGATTCCTAATTGACAAATCGTCAAGTTTAATATTACAATAATCTGCTACAAAGTATCCACGCCTCACTTCACATTTAATCAATCACTGCCAGCCGTAGCAATCTAACCTTTCTTTCTCCCTAACTCGAAAGTGTAATTTTCATATAAAGGTCCTAATTTACATACTCACATCTGCTTCTTCGAAGGAAAAATTTCAATAGATTAAATTTTAAAGACCCATTGTTCCCCAAAAGGAGTGTTAGTAAGAAGAATCCGAAAAGATCCATAACAAGACAAAGAAATAAAGCAATACAATTTCATAGTAGACTAAGTATAACTGTATACATTACAAATTATTAACCTAAGCCCAGTTATTTAATAATTCCCCTCTAAATTTTTTTTAATGAAAAAGGCGCTAACTAGTGTTTTCTAAAAATTCATATACAAACGTTCCAAACTCTGATCATACTGGTGTGATCATGGGACTCAGAGAAGAGAATGCACATATATATGATACCGTGGGCCTGTAGAGAGAAAAGAGTGATCACATATATGTGATCATGGTCCTAAACGGGTTAAGTACTCATGATTGTGTTATGGGTTTACTCTAATAATAAGTTAAAACCGAATAAAAGCTTATGTAATGTTAAAAGATGTTTTAGTATAGAATAAGAAAATTTTAGAATTAATATCTGGCTTAGGAATTTCAGTTTTATATTGAAAATATATTGTCAATGTAAAACTACACGTTGAAAATGTTTCAAATCACACTTTTAATATCTTCTATATATTTTACTAAAGAAGTTGAAAAAGAAAATAATAAAATTTCCCTTCCTATAAAACTTATTAATGGATTAGGCTGTATGCTTATATAGCATTTCTCATTTTCAAATAATAGTGAAATTTTATGGTAAGTAGTTTACATATTTTTATTTTAATAATTATAGAAAATCTATTTTTTACATAATAATTATACTTGAAATTTGTATTCAGCATTACAACTTAATTTCCTCTTAGAAAAATATCTAACTAGTAATTAACAGGGAAAATTTCACAAAAAATGGAAAAATTTAGCATAATAAAATGCAAAAGTTTTTTACAATGTTTAACTTAACTTTTTATTCATAGTTAGTTAACTATTAAACACATTAACGCCCTTTATGTCAGCTCTTTGTTGGATATTTTAATAAGTATTACAATTTTTTTGTAAGAAACATTAACATGAAAAAGAAGTTTCTTACAGTTAGGCAAACTATACCTTAAATTTTGCTCATCGTTGCGAAACGGCTATTTATTGCGTATGTTAAGAAACTAGAAAGTTGCGTTAAGTGATTAAAATTTTTTTTATTTTAATGCATAAACGAGAGGTGTATCCCTCCTACAACCATTTTGTAGCTTATTCAAACATTATTTAAATATTTTGGTAAGTAAAACATTTTTAAGGTATGGGTGGCCTAAATAATATTAAAAAATCTAGAAGTTCCAGGAGAGCTGTGATGAAAGTTATTTTAGCTCTCTCCTCATAAGTGGAAATAATAAGAGTAAACATGAAGTAACTATTTTTTAAAAAAACATATGGCAAAAAAAAGATATAAAACGAAACTGTTACAAAAAATGGAAAATGCATTCTTTCCAAGACATTTTTAATAGTAAGAAACTGGGGTAAAAATTATTTTTAAGTCCGAACTTGTGTTTGTATATTGATAAACTAAAATTTTCTTAAGTAATTTAATTGATGAATTTAGCTCTGATGCAACATTTACAATGCATGGGTATGCCTATTACAATGCATGGGTATGCTAAAATTATGAAGCTCTCCGGCACACAATGAGTAGAATATTTGGGAAAGAACCTGCAAAATGTATAACTTTCGCGCCATACATTCTTTAAGAAAATTCGCTAATGATATTTTTTTATTTATTTATGTTACTTTATTTTTTGTCTCAGAAAACACGTGTAATAGCAGAGAATGCCAAGCTACTACAAATAGAAGCCCTACGAGACAGCATATTTTATGAAGAAAAGGGTGATAGTAATTAGTTGGGCATGTGATGTCTCCACGGTGAATCAAATGCACTAATGATGGCTGGAAAAAAGAAACATCTGAGGAGAATTACTAATAACAAAGTTAAGGACGCGTGATTTGATGCATCAATCGACAAACGATGTACGTTTCGTGAGCCTCTTTGACTCATTTTTGCAGTATGTGTAGAATACTTTTGATGCTGGCATATCTAACATTAATGGGCTATAGAATAGCGTGGTCGACAGAATGGCTTAAGGTTTTTGTCTCAAGAGAATCACTCTCCTACTTACCCATTGATAAGCATAGTTTTTGAAGATCATACAGACATGAAGATAAATTCAACCCTTCTGCATGTTAGAGGCATTCCAGCACGTGTTAATGTGTTATCTTGGCTTTGACCATTGAAAACGAAAGCAGATCACCTATATATGTATTCACGTCCCTATGACGTCTTAAAACATGAATACCGTCATGTGGCCTGTGACACTCTCCTTCTTATGAGAAGCACCCAATCATTCCTGAAAATGAACAGGTACATAGATCCATAGTGATCTGAAATGGAAGGCATAAGTGTCCTTTAATTGATATGTTATATATCTGAACATTTTCAGAATCTGGGACAAAATCGAATTTTTTCTTCCCTTGGTATAAAGAATATCTCCATACCATCAAAGAATTTTGATGTTTCATCACGTATGCAAAACGATCAGTGATAAAACCTTCATAAACTGTTGATAATCCATGTCATTGTTTTAAAAATACAACTGCTTTTCACTGCTCAGAAATACATTAAGCATATGGTTTGACCCACCTAGAAGTGATTGTTTCCAGATTTTGTTGTAAGAAGAGGATCATTTCGATGACTGTGTTGCACAATTTACAAAGGGCACTATTACTAACCCTAAATTAACACTTTATTCTCCATACAGCCTGAGCAACGTTGGTGTTGATAGGTGAGAACCGAAAAAGGTACCGTTCTTGTTGTTCAGTAGAAGTATTTCAGCTTCTATTGTTCGACATCTTATTTACCGATTTATTCGTATACAACAAACTGTCGAAAAATGCTTGGCAGAATAGGCCAGCATAACGCTTTGGCATTGGTTGCATGGAAGAAGCCATCATCCAAAACGTACAAATATCATTTTAATATTTTACCGGATCAATTAGCCCTGTAAGGGTGATTACATTTTAGATGCGTGTAATACACGTTTCAATACTCAGTGTTATACATACCTCTTATTGAAAAATTTAAATTTTACTTTTAAATTTAATTAATTATTTTATAAAAAAGTTATTTTCAAAAATAAATTTTCAATATTTAATAAAATGCAACAAAGTGTATTTGAAAATCATGAGGATGGTAAAGGTTGTAAGCCTAGACAATCCAATTTCGGGAAAAAGAGTCTGAGATTTAGAATAAATTAAGAGAGAAATTTCATTTTATCATTGAAAAATACTGATGAGCTGTCAATTATTGACAGAAAAGTACGAAAATGTGCAAATGTATATCCATGGTATTATTATAAGACTTCCCAGCTTTTGCAATCGTTAGCAATGTACCAGCTGCTTAACTCTTCTTTGTTAGCCACTGTAACTATTCACACATGTAATATTTCAGTTTTTTAAAACGTTTTGCGAGTTTGTACAAAAAAATAAAGGATATGTCATTTTTGAACAACACGTTTGTCTCTATATAAAAAAAATAAAGCCATACCTCATGAGATAGCATTCATAATTCAAATATTACACATGAATCATACATTCTTTTAAACATACCAGGTTGAGGATTGAATTGATTGTAGATTTATAACTAGTTTTGTGGTTAGCAAGCATTCGCATTTCTATTTCTAGAATTATACGAAATCCTATAGATAAATCTTATTAATTATGAAAAAAGAAACATAATAAAATCATTATATATATATATATATATATATATATATATATATATATATATATATATATATAATATAACGATTTTAGCAACTGTAGAAAGACACTACAGTTGTAAGTTTGTGGGATTCGGAAGCGTGGAAGACCAAGGTTGAGATGAACAAACTCAGTGGAATCGGATAATGAGAAAACCTGGAGAGGGAAGGTGAATGAGAGGTTACTGTGGAGGAAACTTCAAAGGAAGGCACTGGCCCATGAGGGGCTGTCTTGCCGGATATGATGATGATATGTATATGCATGTATATATACATATATATAATATATATATATATGTAATATATATATATATATATTGTATTTTGATATATATACATATATATATATATATTGTTTGCTTCTCTTCCTTCCAAAATTTTCCTATAAAATATATCGGATAATTAAGTATGTAAAACGTTAATGGATTTTATTAATTTATTAATTTTTACTTTTATGAGAAGCTTTTCTGTGATGGTTATTTATTGGCGAGAATTTAAAATGGCGATGTGTTGTGAGGGTATTTTTAATAATTTTAATAGATCACTTTGTGCTCAAATATTTGCTACATTAAGAAAGCATATTTAGTTATCTTTCCTTGTTACAATTTTATTTAATATTTTCATTAGTATATTCAATTTAATCTTCTAATAATGAAATATTCATACTCCTATATCCTTTTCTTACAGTCAAGTAGTATAGGCAAATTACAGGTGAAAGTTAGCTGGCTTCATACACTGTTGGAGTGGCAAAAGAAGGGTCATTGCAAGACTGTGAAACTGATTCTAAAGAACAGGACAAGTTCGACGTCGACCACGACAAAGACATTCACGTGCTACCACAGCAAATAATGACCGACATATCATGTTAACAACTCATCGAGACTGAACAGTGTGACTCAGATTCAAAGACAGATTATTTTGGCAACATTACGAAGGGTCTCAAGCTAAATAATCCGAAATAGGTTTCATGTAGGTTGTCTGCATTCACGTAGGCTAATGGTGTGTATTTCGTTAACAAAATGCTGGCGCACGGCCCGAAGAAAGTATTACATTAAACATCGAGATTGAATGTAAAGTGATTCTAGTCAAGAGCTATGTACAGACTCATACCGATTCAATTTAATGTGTGACGTTTTGGTAAGGCGAGAAAGGCACACTCAAGATAACCGTATATTTTTTCAGAAAGATAAAATTTCAGACAAGTGGTTTGATGGTATGAGTTGGAATCAATATATGTTTGAGTATTGACCTGCTTACCATTCGGAATATAAATTTGATGGCTCAAAGGTATGCAGACGAGATCCCGAGGCTCCATGTCGTATTTTACGTTGCAGCCTTTGGTGATTCTTTTTTTCTTATGTAGGATAATGCCAGACCTCGTACAGCTCGCTTTATGGAGGGCAGGCCTTTTTTTACCATAATCCGATCAAGCATGTTTTGGGCACACTCGAATGATGCGTTGCTGTAAAATCAATGCCTCCTGTTCTGTCCAACACTTGGAGATAGCACTTCATTAAGAATGGAACAGCATTCCCCAAAGTCTCATCGATAACCTCATCGCACCCATGATAAACATATGTGCTGAAATCTAAAGAGTTCGGGGGAGGAGAACAAGCACCATATTAAACATCTTATATCATTTCCACGTAATCAGATTTTTGTCTTTTATGTGTAACGAAATTGTTGCCCTGAAACATTATTTCTTGCTCTTTACACCATTCCAAAAATACTCATACCCATACAATTGTTTCTTTAAAATTGCTTCTTTGCTTCATTTTTCTGTATTGTGTTTTGTTACACCTGCGTTCTCAATTTTATGCCCATGCTTAAATATCGCTTTTTTTTGCTAACTCCCCTAATTTTTTGTGTAGTGTATATATATTTATAATCTTTGGTATTTGAACTCCCCAATAATTTTCCCCACAGTTAATTAAATACTACCTTTGCTTTGAACACGTAACGTTAGTTATTGTATGTTTTGTTCAAAAACTAGGTATGAACTTACATTTCTTCTTCAGGAAACAAAATCTTACGTTTATTGTCAAGAACAGTATCTTTACTTTGTAAAATTATTTCTGTTTCCAGAGAATCCTTTATACAATTCCGGGTACTTTTGGATCCCTTCGGAAAAAGAAAATTAATGGAAAGAAGTAATCTGAGGTATACATATATAATTTAAATTTTTGCTTAAATTAATAATCTTTAGCTTATTTCAAGAAATAAATGTACTTATTTTTAATACCATAGCGGAAACTAATACTATTATAAATTTAATTGTTGCGTAAAAGGGAAGCAGAAAATAATTCTACTGCAAAAAGACTTACCACAAATTTACTGATAACGGCTGGTATAAATTATTGAAATAACTAATAATTATGCCCTCATAAACAATTCAGATCCAGGTTTTTATTTAAAATCTCTAGCATATCTTAACTATTTTAACATTTTGGAAAAGTAATAATTTTCATTAGAAGATTGTTTTAAGGCCTTTCCTTAACTTTTTGTCATGTTTGAGACTTGTTAGAGAAAAAAGAGTTATCGTAGCTTCTCCATAAATGGTGTATTATAATTTTTCCCCAAAGAAGAAGTCATTCATTTCACTTAACGTTTAATTAATATTTAATGAACCTAGAAGAAAAAATGTTTTAGAGGGTGAATAACATATTAGTGATAAAAATGAAGTTGAGAAATATTTGATATGAAAACAATTTTTATTTACTGATTAATACAAAGCTAAGTGTAAGACTCAAAAGAAAATGATATGTTTATTTTTTTTTTAAAAAAAGGGGGTGGTAGGATTTTATGAAGTTCATTGCTATACGGTAAACAATTTTAAATTTTGAGAGAGATTTGGTGTTTTCTATTTATACTATTTTAAAATACTTGTGTACAAGATAAATAATTACATTATTGTCTAACAAGGCCTTATTAAGCAGTATTATAATGCAAATTTCTCTTTTTTAAAATTTTTTAATGTAAATGGAATTACTGGTAGAGAAGCTTTTAAGTGACATTTTAATAATTTAATAAAATAATTTATGTTTAAATTTTATATCTTTTATGTTAAATTTTTAACGCTATCCACACATTAGAGGAAATATACTTAAGAAAATTACAAATTTATGAAACATTAAATTTATTATTTATGAATAGACATTGGTTTGTACAGGTTGTTACAAAATTCGATTGAAAAATTCAGAGGGTTGATAGTAGGCAGCATGGGGACCCCATATCGCTTTAGAACAGGGGGCACACACTGCGTTTAGTAGCTGACAATCGCAAAAATAGTGGCCGTCGGGAGAACGATTAGCCGGTTGAGAGGAGTGACTTAGCTAATATGGAGATTTGGAGAGCCATACCACGTTTGAAGAAACCTGACCGTATGCCAATTTCCCACTTCTATTGGGAGTTGCTGCAGGGGTAGAGGCCACTGCGCACCAAGACATGTGGTTCATGTACAAATGTACACCAGCAAATATTTTTTTTTCCTGTGTGTAATCACCTCCATGATAAATATCCCAAGATATGGATTGGACGGGGTGGACCTGTTGATGGGCCTCCACCTCCCTCGGACGTTAATCCTTGGGTTTCTTCTTCTGGAACAATCTGAAATCGCTAGTGAATGAAACGTCGGTAGCTATAGTGGAGAATCTCACGATACGGATCGTAGTCGCAACAGCTTACATCGTCAGCCCATCTGATTTGATCAAACTCGTCTGTGTCGGCTCTGCTCAACGCGGGTTGTAATTTTGAACAATTGAAGGGACAAACACTGTTCGTATTGTTAACCTCTTATTGCCCCTTTTCCTTCCACTCGACATCACACCCTTCGTAACTGTTTTCGCGAAATATCCCAACTAATCGTGGTTTGCAATCTCATGTTCTATATTGATTTGTCGCCCCATGCTGCTTACAATTCCCCTCTGAATTTTTCTGTAAAATTCAGCAACATCCTGTATAACAATGAAATATTTCTTAACGCATTTTTTTAATTAAAAATAATATGAGCTAATTAAAATTATTTCAGTTTTATTATCGTGAGATACATTGAGAAAAATATGTTTAAATATTTTACATTAAAATAAAACAAATCTCAGGATAAAATGTATTGTAATATGAAAATAGTAAAAGCATTTATAGTTTATATTTAAAAAATGAGAAATATTACAGTATAAAACATATTTAAAGAAAAAAAATTATAAGCTAATATATTTTCAATGAAAAAGAAAAATGTGAAAAGAATTTTCATAAAAAAAAACAAGTTTATGACACATTGAATGTACAATATATATAAAAAAATTGTTTTGAACATCAATGTAAAATATTACATAAAATAACTTTGTAGATGAAAGCTACAGATCATTGCAACAAATTTAGTAGTAAATTTGATTTTTTTATAAATTTACATTTTTAAGTTAATATTTTCTTCATCGATAACTTTGAAAACAATTATATAAATTGCATATATCTATAATGTGAATAAAATGCCCAGTAATGTTTTTTATTTAGCTGTATTTTTATCGTCGTACAATAACATGCTTGAAAATTTCTATAAATAAAATTAGAAGGAGGGTATCTTTCGTAAAAAGGCTTAATATGCTTCGCGTGTATCACTTTTTTTTCTCTCTGCTTGTAATCCTAATATACAATAGTGACACGTAATTATTAGTTTAATGACTAACATTATTTAGAAGAAATTTTATATCATTTCATGCAAAAAATACTTTTATTATATAACCTATTACCAACTATTCATTTTTAATTACGCATACACAAATTTACCTTATAGATTCAATCTATTAATTAAATTACATATTAATTCTTCAGTCGTTCATTTCTAATAATGCGTAAACACCATTACAGAAGATTTCCAAAATTTAAAGTAGTTTTAGAAATGAAATGATATGGTAAAATTAAAGAAATTTCTTATAAACCTTTGAGTGGCACATTTTTACAACAATAAATTTTAAGGAAATTATGAATCAAGTCTGCTATTATGTGGTCAGGTGTCTTAATTATATTTTATACAAAACTAAACTCAGTGGCGCAACCTCACTTGAGGCTAAAACCCCCTGCTTTATAAAATTTTGCATTCTTTACAACATTTAACCTTTGCATGTTGTCTTCGAGAGGAGGACTGCCTCAATGCGAAACTACCGCCCTTTTAAGACATTGAAACATTGAAAAACAAGATTATCTGCACGTCTAAAAACTGCATTCGAAATACTTTGGGTAATGCAATGGTCCAAATCTATATAAATAATATATACAGATCAATAAATTAATCATACGTATGTATTTTGATAATAACATAAAACAAATATGTTATTTAGTTGCTTTTGCAACAGGAATACAATAACAATTATGTATTGGAAACTGCAAATTAAGTATTGTTAATTTTAATAAACAACTTAGTTTAGTTGTTTTTATACAGCATTAATTATATAAATAAAATTTACTGCATTGATAAACCTAGAAATAATTACATAAATTGCATATATCTATAACGTAAATAAAATGCACAATATTTCAATATGAAATGTAATTATTAAAAAAAACTATATTTTATAAAATACAATAGGAATATGTATTATAAATATGTTAACTGCATTAAGTGTCTACATACAAACAATAAGTTACAAATTATAAAAAAGTAATAGATGACAATATTAGTATATGAAAATAACATGCGTACATGGAGAATAGACCATGAATTCCTTCTTTGTGGAAAGATAAACGTAGAATGAAGATTTCGGAGCTATTTACTAGAACTACACAGATAATCAGCGAAAGAAGCGCTTACACTTGTTATTCATTCATGCATATTATTTATTATTTTATTGTACGATATTGTTACATTAGGAAAGTTCAATTATCATAAATAACCATTCGCACCATTACCGTAGTAATCTGTAGTTATGCAAGATTCAAACAGTAAATTTTGCTAGGTTTTTTTCAGTGAGTTTTGAATTTTTACGCTAACATAAGTTTCTTAAAAACTTAATGTACAACACTAAAAAGCAACATGTTAAAAGAACTCAAAGCTTTTAATTCGGAGTTATTGTGCAAACTGTAAATCTCCTTAAGAACTAAAAAATCATATGTAGGCTAATTTTATTAAACATCAACATTATTTTGTATTATCTCGTAAGAATATTTTTTTAGTGCGATTGTTGTTATTTCCTTTTTCAAAACATATTTTAGTTCTTCAGTAAAAAATTGTTTTAATCATTTTATAACAAATTTAAAACTTCCTTAAAAACTTTCTTTACATTGAGTATCACTATCCTACATGACAACATGTTCCGGGATCTTCCAAAAGATTGGGTGTTTATAAAATCTTCGGTACTTGTCCGAGAGTTACATATTTTGCACTACTTTTTCCATTTTATTCTTAAAAAAAGTAAGGATCTTTTCCATTTCCTGTATTAAAGGGTTAATGATCATGCTGCTTCCGACTTTAGACAAGTAAATGAATTACAAATGTTTAATTGTTTAAATTAATTTTATTTTTATACTATGGAGCCTTTTTAACCCCTAACAGCCAGTACTCCGTAACCTCTATCAAAAGCTAGTCGTACGCTGTACGGGCATTGATATTTTCTTCTTTCTATCTTTGGTTTGCACATATTTTATAATTCTGATAGTGCTAGTGTTTTTAAGAGAAGCAGTTTGTCCATAGTGCTGAAATTCTTCTCATCCGGGGTTTTCTTTGTGGTGAATGTTGGAATTTTTTATTGAAGGCAGGAACTTAGATTCTTATAAATATTCGATAAAGAATAGGGTGAGTGAGAGCGAGGGAATAGTTACGTTGCACTATTCAGTTACTCGAGGGCTTTTGGTGACGGACCACGCATTTTTGAACCATAGTCAAGTGACAAGGACGATACCTTAGCTTCCACTTCCCTTTCCTAACTTCCACAATACACCAACAGGAGAACGTTTAAGCCTTTACCTATTTAACGTGTATCGTGCATGGTGAGTCTTCAGCGGTACTAGGCGCGAACTCATGACACGCTGGCCAGGAGTCCATTACATTGACTACTAGGAGTTTGTAAAAACATGTTTTAAAGAACAGGTGCAATTTGTTGCTTAAAATGAAGTAAACATGTAATAATGTTCAAAAATGCTTATATTATATCCCCATATTATGTTTCCATTGCAGTGTAAGACTGGGTATTACACCATGCTTCAAATTATGTGTGTACATACATATGCTCACACACAAAAAATCCTCAACCGTTTGAAAAAAAGGTACGAACATGAAGTTTTTTTTTGCAAGTATGAGAGAAATTCTTTTAAGACATATGTGAAACACATTACTCTCATATAATGCAAAGTGTAATAAAAAGCCAACATTTATAGGTTTTTGTGTTCCACAATTATAAAATAAAAAAATAGTGCGAAAACCATAAAATTTAAAATTATAATAATATTTACATCCTGTTAAGTACTATGCTTAACTATATGCAATAAAAGTGCGCTTCTTTGGAATATTTTGGTCAAAATTTGATCACTTAAGAGGTTAATAAAACCTAGACTTTCAGGCAATTTAGAACCAGTAAAGAATCATGCAATTATGTAAAATAGTCAAGTTTCTTAATACTAGCAAATTAAGCTTCAAACAAATTTTAAGCATCACAATAAAGTGAAAGCAAAGCAAACAAGGAAAACATTGGACAGAAAGTAACATTATTGATGAACTTGTTCCTAAAAGCTTTTATGACAGTTTTTTTTCTTTCTGCTGTATGCTTATTTTTACTTTTAAAAAAATAATTCATATTTTAACAATACGTTATGTTGATTTTCGTGTTTATCACCAAATTTAAGCAATATATTTTTAAAAGAAGGATATACTTTTTTTCGATTTAAATACCAGTCTTATGGGAGTTTTCATATACAAGTTTCTAAAATGCTTGAATTATTTTTAACGGAGGGATGGAGGATAGCGGAAGACGTAGTATGTAAAATAGAATCAAAAATTTGAACCAGTCCGAAGTTAGTCCGAGTTTAACAATGTTCTCATTTCTTAATATTCAAACTTATCTTATTATCGTATTTGGTATGATAGCTAATAATCAGCTATTTTCATACTTTTTGAGTCATAAAATTAAATTATTCCCAAACCAAATTATGCCACGATTCTTCATGCGTTTAACATTATCAAGGGAGGGAAAAATTGTCAGAATATTAGTAACATTAGATTTAATTACAAATACCTTAATTGAAATTAAAAAATAAGTTATTTATTTAAAACCAAATTTCATTCATTACGATACTCATTTCTTTTCTTTCCGGATACTCTTTTCAACCATTTATTTTCTACAACTGAATAAATTTGTAGGTTTTCAATTTTGTTCTTTGAGAGAAAAGAAAAAAAAAAGTATGCATAAAAATTTATAATAAATACAAATGGAAAAAAAAGAGAACACAAGTTTCATTTCTGAAACATAAAAAAAAATATTAGAAAGAATTCGGAAATTAATTTAGAATAAAATAATGACTTTTACTTTAGCTAAGCGAATTGTTTTTCCATGTATTTCTACTTTTCTGAAAGCTAAGATAAATATTAAACAAGTATTTTTCATCCGGTGACTCGTCTTTTATCTCTTCCTGGTACCTCTAGAGAACATTTTTTATTAATGTTCACGAAAAACCTTACTGTCAAAAAAGCAATCTATACGTGGGGGGAAAGGTCCACTGGTGTATTCTCAAACGAGCAAAAATAACAATTTACTTTCTCTCTGTTTTTGTTGAATATAAACATAAAAAAAATCGCGAAATGGTTAGATTCCAAAAAAAAGTTTATATTCTTCTCTTGATCCCGATTCCATTACGTTTCCCATCCCATAAAATTCAACATTGTTTTTATACAGATCATTCGTTTTCGCATGATCCCTGCTGAAGTAATATTTGAATGGATTGCATATAAAGATTACTTATATTACTATATTTTACAAGCATTCTTATATGCAGTTCTAAAATACAATTTAGCTTCAAACCATAAACTAAACAAACCCCATGGTTCGATAGCCTCTGAGGTCTTCCACCTAATGTACCCATCTATGTTTTCGTGACTTTGAGGGCTCAGGTGCATGAGCAGATGTTCCAGTCAGGTGGTCATTATGTCGTTAAAACCCCCAGTGTTTAACCCCCAAACACAAACGTGGTACTCATTTATCGACTTAGTGAAGGGATGAAAGACTGAGTTGACCTTACCCAGCCTGGAGTTTTAACACGGACTTGTGGTGTGCATGCTCGATACTCAATCACTCAGTCACTGGATTTTAATATTAAACTATACTCACATTAAACTTAATCGTATATTTATTATATATGCAATATGTATAATTATTCACACTGACCCTCCAGAATTTCGTGTAAATAAAAAATTATTAGTAACCCACCTAACGGGAGTTAACTGTAACTTTAAACACTTGAAAAATGTGTATTCAAAGACTTTAGAGTAGTCTTTATATAACCACACCGTACAATAGATGTCCACCAATCAAAGTGCCGTACATGGAAGTCATGTGAGTTTTGGAACTTTCAGTTCGCACTCTGTATATAAACATTCATTTCAGGGAAAATTTGCCTGTATTTGCTTATATTCGCTATGTTGCTTCGCAAAGTATGGTCAAGATTCCTATTTGTGTTTGTGTGTGTAGTTGTCTAAGTGTGTCTACATATAACAAAAATGGAGTACCCGCCTTATCAATATAATATCTCTTGCACCCCTCACCTAATAAGGAAATTTAAAAATAAGTACAGTCACCACATGCGTACTCACGCGCGCGTGTGTGAGTTAAGAAAAGAAGGTTAACTGTTTTAAAAGCAACTATAACTAACAAAAAATGGGAAATAGTAATAATACACAATAAGTTAAGAAAATTCTAACGAGATTAGGATTCAAAGATTAATGGGTAAGACATATATTTTACGGAACATATCTCCCCCCCCTTTATTTTATATATATATATATATATATATATTATGTGTGCTTAACTATTTTACCGTAACCTACATTTTCTTTGTCATTTTATTGCTTATTGGCTTAAAGGTACATGTATAGATTTATAATAATAATGGAGCACATAATATTATATATACATACATATTTGAGACTACATTCCACCTGTTTTTTAACATTTTGACTGATATATTTAGACACTGTTTTATGCTAACAACTGAATCGCTTTAAAATTCCACAGATTCAATGTTGGGCTGTGTTAAATTTAGTTATTTATATATGTTTTGTTACCTTTACATATATAATTATTTATATTGTTATGTGTGTGTGTGTGTGTGTGTGTGTGTGTGTGTGTGTGTGTGTGTGTGTGTGTGTGTGTGTGTGTGTGTGGTGTGTGTGTGTGTGTGTGTGTGTGTGTGTGTGTGTTTTACCTCCATATTACCTTATATTTATTATTGATAAAAAGACAGCAGCTTGTTTAAATGTAAGGAAACATTACAATCAATTAACTGTTGCCTATTTGAAAGCGAAATATATCTTACATTTATATTAAAACATTTATGAAGTGAAATAAAGTTTACTAAGCATGAAAATAATTCTTTAAAATATTCTAAATGTATATAAATCGTATTTTGTGGGTAAAATTTAACCAAAAAATCACATTTCCGATTTCGAATTTTAAACCTCCGCAATCGACTCGGGCTTACTCCCTCAAACAAAAACAGCAGTAACTTTTTTTCTTTCTAATTTACTCAAAGTCTAAAGGAAGATATTTTGAGAAAGCTTATTAAACAGGCTAAAATAAATTTCAATTTTTTTGATGAAAATGATTATTTTAAACCTGTCGGATATCTTAACTAAGTCTATTACAAAATAGGCTAGTAAATATTTTTGGTTTTAAATGTATTTGAAGATATTTTAGAAAGACATTTGAAGTAAATTATATAATTAATTATTTCAACTTTTTCGAGTATTAAAATATAATTTAAGATTTACACATATATTTAATTATTGTTTATTTAAATAAGATAACTGATAATCATGCCGCTCTCAGTTAATATAAGTATCGCCTTATTCTCAATAAAAGTATTTAAAAAATAATAACATTAATTATTATTCTAAATTTGAACTAAATGGTACATAAATTAATAATCCTCTACTATTTTAGCTCTCTATATTAAGTAGGCTACATTCATCAAACGACACTACTTCTTTGTATATGTATAAACATATTATTAATAATAATTATTATTTTTTTAGATAGCAAATTATTCCAGAAATAATGAAATAAAAATATGATTTTTTCTTGATTATTACAAAATATTTTCTTATTTTTTTCCTTTTCTTAAGAGAACAAGTAAGTAAATTTTGTGTAAATAAGTGCAATAAATTTAAAAATAAAACTATTTTTATAATATGAATTTTGTTCGCTGAAATATTATTAAATAATACATTGAATAAAAATTACATAAGATTTCATTGTTTCATAATTAAGCATTTGCATTTTTGAAAAGATACATTTTGAAAGATAGATATTATTCTTTAAAAAATAAAAAAGTCTTAATTATGATTTTATGATTTTAAACACAATATAAAATTGCTTTTCTACAATATAAATAATCAGAAGTGATGATTTTTGATAAATAAGTACTAAAAAGCGAACAGTGTAATGCACATTACAACGTTTTATAATTTTAGCTCTCTTATCTCACTCCGTCGAGTCAGTCTGATCCAAGTTTTTTACCGTTTTCCGCTTTATTGAGAACTGTAATACATGGAATAGATTTTTTGAAATTTTAATTCCAAAGAATTTGCTAAATGTGCGTCGTGTTTTTTTTGTAACTATATTTAGTACGTGTCCAATCATCACAATAAATGTTAAAGAGTACTAAAATGTATATTCTCCTTTAACAAGAATTACTTTGACTTTACTTTGAAAAGAGTCAAATACCTAAACCTTATTCCTTTTGTGGCTGTACTTACCATAAAAATTTTCTTTTATTCTTCCTTTCATTTATACACTAGAAAACAAGTCCTGAAATTCTGAAAAAAATGTTCCGTCCACCCTAATACATGTATATTTGATTCTACGTCAAAATTAGTTAAAAAGGTAAAACATTTTTTTTCTTCTTAATATTACCTTATGCAACGCTTAATTTATTTTCATGATTACTTTTCCTATTTTCAATTTCAGATTTAATAAAAATACATCTCAGTCGTTTACGCATATAATTTCCTTCCAAAGTAATCTTTTACGAATGAAATCAACACCTCAGACAAAGAAGTAACCGATAAAAGTTTAATATATCCTTTGAAGTTTTTACATTTCTAAAAACGATAATCAGAACTCTTCAAATGTTAACACATTTCTATAACGCCTTTGTTAATGAAGGAAATAGTGTCAGATCCTTCAGAAATATAAAAATAATAGAAAGTAATTACTGCTTTTAGTTCATTTTCAATTACTTTTCAATTATCTTTATTTCGAATTATTTTCTCAAGCACTCATATTTAATCCCGCGCTTTTCTTCAACGATTTCATTTCTGGAATACTTCTGGTTAAAGGCGGACTTCTCTTTTTGAGAGTTATTTAAAATGCTTTATTTAGATTAAATACAGTAATCATAAAATTTTATTCAACTGAAATTTGATGTACTACTTTTTGATTGGAGTGGAGAAATTGTATTTTACTTGGTTTTCGAATAAAATGTATTTAAAATCTGATATTGCTTAGGAAAATATTATTCAAAATACTCATATTTTAGCTGCTTTATGCATGATTCAGAAACTTGAAAGAAATTTAATAAAAAGAAAACAAAGATTCAATTCACTAAAGTTGCTCGAGTTTTATAATATATTAAGCCTTTAAAAATCAAAATGTTTTTCAAATAATAATTCATAAATTTTAACATCCGTTTTTATTTTTTAAGGTAAAAAAAAAATATTTGATTTTATTTTCACATACCAAATTAAAGACTCGAGTATGGTTTTTTTTCTCCTGAAAGACAAATAAAAATTAATATACAGGGAAATACTTGTAATTAACGTATCTAAAGTGTTTTAAACTTTTAAAAAATTAGATGCATGTAATGTACGAATGATTTATATATTTTCTAAGAAGGAAACAAATACTAGAAGATTTTCTTAGCAAAAGTCAATACCAAAATTTGTTCTTATCTAATCCAATTTTTTCTTATCAGCGCCAAAAGTAAAAACATATTTTTGAAAATACAGCAGAATAATTCATTCATTTTGAAAATAAAAGTTGCAAAAGTACTAATTACTTATACGAAATACACAATCCTATATCTAATTATTTTTAATCTTGAAATTACTTACCGTTTATGTGGAAATGTATAAATGAAACAAAAAAGGCACTTTTTAACATTGCAGTAAAGTTTATTAAAACCAATGGGGGAGGGGGATATTTCTTTTGTTATTGACATCAAGTTAATATATTTTAATTTGAAAGACCAGAATTCTTAAATTTGATTATATCTGAGATAAATTTTAAAGCAACTGTTAAATTTCTTACAAACGTTTTTAAAAAAAATTTAATAAATATTATTTAATGAATATAAAACAACATTTCCTTAAAAATTAATTTGAAATATAAAAGATTTTTATGAAATGACGCAAGATAATTGTTTCTTTACTTAATAGTTCATCCCTATAACTAAGCTGCGAAGGTTTCAACTATAAGATAGCATTTCGGTAATAAATTTAGTCTTTTGGACGTTTTTGATAAATTATGAACTCCACATTCCAAGGACTCATCTCATTATCATTTGTTATAAGATATTATCTTGAGAAATGAAACTTGACATTTCCTCATTCATCATTTAGCTTCTGCGTTGACAATCTGAGAAAAATTATACTAAATTTTGCTGCCCTTGCTATAGTCAGAAGGGATTTCTTAGGAAAAGAATAATTCGGTGGTTGATAATAAGATATTAACTACGCTTTATACCGCATTAATTTTCTGCAGGGTCTTAGACGTGATCGCAATCAAATAGCATAGTTTAAGAAACGTTTGAAATTTGTAACAAAAAGGAAATTAAATGTTAATTAAATTTTATAAAAATGCTTACCTTTTTCTTTAAATGTTTGTTAAATGTGTCAAAACTAAAGTAGACATATTTTTATTCTTTTATTTACTGAATGAGTCTGACAATGATGTATATTTCACACAATATGCTATAAAAAATAAAAGTAATTTCAAATTGAAGAAAAAATAAAGATAAAGAATCATAAAATTGAATAATAGATTATTATTAAATCGAAGTGCATAGTAAGTATCTCAAGAAAAAGATTTAAAAAGGAAGAAACTTTAAATTAATTAAAATATTCAATACGAAGTAGAATAAAATATGCATGTGATAAACTTGATTTTCTTCAATAACCCTCCCCTCAAATAATTTTTAGTAGATAAAAATATCTGTTTATATATTTCTTTTCTTTCTCACTGAATTATATTTTGTTTATGATAAATTAATGCTTGAACAGGAAAAAAATTTAATTTTATAAATTTCTTTTTATATATAGAATACTTACTGTCATGATAAAAACCAAACATTTTCCTTTGCTTTCTATCAGCGAACCTAATGGACTTTGAAACTTTGGTAGAACTTAATATAATGCAGAACGGGAAGAAAAGTTGTATTTTAAACCCGTACAGACTAATGTCTGCTAAATTTAATTCATGCATTTGATACCGTAAAATGATAAATATATCAACGTATATTTTCTTATATTTGGGTCATTTATTTTTCTATTCCTTTCTACGAGCATTTGGAAAATATATCTCGCTATTGGGTAAAATATTCGTCATACTTTGACATTGCATATTTTATAATTTCTAGCGATGTTTACTTATATTAAAGACTTCCATTTTCTTTGTTGTATCCATTAAAAGTTATTTGCAATATAATACTTATCCTTATTTAAGTCTTATCACTTGTTGTTGAAGGTGGCCAAGAATTAATTGTGCGTAAGATTTCAATTACAAAAATTAATATATACAGTTACACGTTATCTTCTTTTCTTTTAGGATTACATTTTAATCCTCTATTTTTGTTATATTACAAAAAATTTTAATAAAAACAAGTTGAAACTTTTAAATAAATTTAAAAAGCTCCTCCCAGTTTGTTCAATAAGAAAATACTGAAAAGGCTGATACAACAGTGATGCAGAATAAAGCATTCAAGGTAAATATTGTTTGATTCTGCAATGAATAATAATAATGAATGGTAGTTAATGCACAAGAAATAAGAATATAAAACTTATTTCACAAATTTTTGTAAGGAAACGGTTTTTAATTTTTTATGACTCTAAGAGGAAATTATATTACAAAGAAAATTTAAGCACCCAAGCTCAACATTAGCATCATTCATAAAGAGGAAATTTGAAATTTGCATAAACCTTAAAGTATAATTGTTGTTGTTTCTAATGCCATCTGTCTGATGGTGTCAGATCGAGGTCCAAGAAATTCATCGTGGCACACATGTCGTTATCCGTAGCTTTGAACACCATACAATTGACAGTACGATTTGGCTCTGTTCCACCACAACTTTAAGAGAGAACACCCACCTGCCTTTCCCTTCACCTAAACTCTCCGAATGGTTGGATGGCTATTCCGAGTACCCCCATGCTGTGCATGTCACTATACATTCACAAAGATCCATGCCTTCTCCGGGATTCGAACCCAGACCTTGTGCCACAGCATTCAGCGTCACTAACTACTATACCGGATGGTGGTAAAAGATTTACCGAGATTAATAATAATGACTTTTTGAAGTAAAGATATAAAAATGATTGAAAATTAGGTCCCCCACAAAAAAGATATTGTTAAGTGTTTTTCATGTTATATATGCTTTATAATCCCCTTCGTTGTTTAAAACTGTATGAATTCCGTTTGGAATATATTCTTTAAATTTAAGTTCTTCAACCACTTCAAAATGCTATTTTAACAAAATCTATCCTCAAAAAATTATTGAAAAAATTCGACTGATGGGATATACAAATATTTTAGTGACAGAAGTTAACTTCATAAAAAATAATCAAACTTAATTTGTCGTTGCTTTTGAACAGGCTTAACAAATGTATTTAGCTAAAAGGCTCCGAACATTCGTAATTTTTTTTTAAAAAAGTAAAATTAATAATATGTACATTATTAATATTTTTGACTAGGCACTATTGAACTTTACAAAGTTGTGTAATTGTAAAAAATAAGAAAAGTTTTTGTTTAAATAAGAAATTGTTTACAAAATATCATAAAACAAATTTAAAAGATCACTTCACCTATTCGAATCGTAGGTTCTGTTCCTATAAATAGAAATGAAACTCTAGGGAAAATTTCAATTACATTTATGATTGATATTAAATATATTATGTAATATATGGATAAAATCATTATGTAGCTGCATCATTGTTTTAAAACTGCTTTTATATATTTTGAAAGTTGACTTTATTAGGACAGTTTAGTGGAATAAATTAGTAGCAATAATTTATTTTTTCTTCAGTGTAAAGCATGATGATGCACTTGTACATTCCATTACTTCTAAAAATAACTTTTATTTCCAAATGAATATTATTTTTTCGGGGCAAATTCTTTCCTTAATGATTTTTTATTGGCTTTGTTGCTACAACATCTTGATTTTCTTACAAAGCATTTCATTCAATTAAGGAAATTATTTAAAAGACTTAAATTTTCAGAACATAACATTTTATTAAATAATATGAGAATTTCTCACTATGTTTTACATTTTCATATGTATTTTATAGACTATAATACAAAAGGTCACTAACATTCTTTTTCTTTCGTAGATTCTTATTTTATGCAGGCCACAGTCCATATTTCTTTATTTATTTAGTTTCTGGGGCAGATGTGTTTATTCGAAATGGATTACAATGTCAAACGTGACAAGCAAAATATTTCTTTCAAATATGTGTCTCAGAAAAAGCTGTCAGTGGGAGACCGAAGAACAAAATAAAACTGTACTAAAAACCATATGATACGAAATGAATAAACAATAAATTTAGATAACACAGGAATATACGCTTCTTTACTGTTTCATGATGTGATGAAAAATGACATATTCAATATCGTACATTGTGTATTTTTTTTAGTTATTCCAACAATTTTTATTATGGTATATTGAAAATACCGTTATTGAAAGAAAACATCCATATTTTGAAACAAGATCATTTTTCATTATTGCGTAGAAAAAGAGAGTTCAGTTAAAATTCTGCATTTATACTAGTCATTAATAGATCATTCATTTGTTGTTTTTAAAAAAAAATCGCTATTTTTTTATAATAAATACTTTCAAATGAATTATATCAAAAATAATGAACAATTATAAAATTTACCTATTGAAATGAATTTCCAATAGATAAAAATTCAATTATTCGCAAACTTGTACCATAAACAGTCGCTGTAACCTATATCAGAAATATTCCAGTATTAGTTTCTAGTATAAAAAATTCTAGACCTTTAAATAAAGTTAATTCATATTACGTTTTTAACACAAATTTCCTAAAATTCATCTCTCACAATTATCGTCATTGTAAAAAGCAAGTGAAAGCATTTAAGAACAAAAAAAAGAAAAGGGAATCTGCAATACAAGGAAATTTTTTCAATATAATCAATTAATTTTTAGCGTTTAAATTATTAGGAAACAACACACATCCTAAGTTTTCTTTACTTCAACAGTTAAACAAACTATAAGGAGCTATTATTACTATGAAACAAAATTACTTTAATTGAAATTTATTTAAGCCTTAAAATACTTTAACAGAAATCTGAACATAATATTAGATTTAAAAACTTTACTTCATTTTCAACATCTTTGATCGCATGTAAGAGTAATAATTTCAACACTTTCAGCATTTTAATCATAAGAACTCCCCTATAGCTAAGCATGTATGTGTTCTTCGTAGAATAATAATAATATGTATTAATTTGTCATAATTCAAGAATTATATATATATTCTCGAAGCATACTTGGCAAATGAATTAATGTCTACAAATTAACTTGCTTCATCTATATAAAGGCTAAATTCGAAAAAAAAATTAAAAGAAAGAAAGAACCAAAGAAATTTTATATATTGCTATAACCAGGTCCTAATTTTGAATTTTCAATTTATTTCTAACTCTCATCCTTAAACTCTTTCTCCAACAAAAGCTCATTATTATTAAAATCAATGAGTGTAAGCGGCCATGTTTTCCAATTTACTACAGCACAACAAAAATGGTTAAAATAAGCCCTTTTGTTATAAAAAAGAGAACAGTTTTAAATAATTATGTTCAATTATATTTCTTTTTACTCTCTGTTACTTTTCTAAGTCTTCTTCATGTTCTAACTAAAAGAAAATGGGAATTGTTTATTACTGTTTTGCAAGCCTTGATGGAGAAAATTTAAAATTCATGGTAATTCTTGGCACGTTTTGTAGTTTTTTTGAAACATAAATCACCAATATATGTTACTTAAAGCTGATCTGAATTCACAAAAATACGATGCGTAAAACATCAACTTAGTTATACTAAGGGTATTCTAATGGGAATTTATTTTATTCTTATATTTTTATGGAATATTTCCTTACTAGAACTGAAAATATAAAGCTAATTCAATCATGACAGATTAACTTTTGAGGATAAATTAGTTTTATTTTTCATCCTTTTATTTCAACCGATTCATATTTTAAAAATTATATTCCATTCTATTTAATATTTGCTTTCATAATGCAGTCATTCCCATTCGGAGAATATATGGCCTAAAATATTTAGCTTTTTGCTACTTTCGCTTGAATGTTTGAATCAGTATTAATTTTGAGCATGGATTGAGACGATTAAGCTAAGGAATGGCAACATATGAAAGGAAAATAAAATGTTAAAGGAATGACTTAAGAAATAAAATAAATAGGCTGCATAAGAGAAAAACTTTTAACGTGAAAATACTTGCGAACAAAAAGAGTTACAGCCAGGCAAGTGAAGTTATAATGTAGTAAAGTAACTACGCCCGACCAACAACAACAGCAGAACTCCTAATGGAGAAATTTGGAAGATGAGCATTGTAAATCCAAAGTGAAACGATAAGAGCAAAATTTCCTATTATAGAGCATCAATTAATTAGTATGAAACAACATTTCGTTCCCAATGATCGCATATAATGTCGCATGTATTCCAAAATTGTCTAAAATCGAAGCATAACATTTTGTGAAAGCATTTGAAAAGTATAATTATAGGTATTATGAAATAAATAAGACACACTTATTACATGAAATACGTACTTACGTCTCTCTCTACAATATGATGGTATCATATAAAATAAACTCAAAGGCAAACTGTCAACGGTGATAACAAGTTAAAGTCGAGTACGTTGGAAGAGTTTGCCGTTGCCCGCGATGCACGTTTGTATTCGGCGCTGTGTCAAAGTACCAGATTACCAAACAGATTACAATGCCCACTATTGGAAGACAGAAAATCTTTTGTACACTATCCATAAGACCTGAAGAATGCTAGTACTTTAAAGTCTCGTGCGGTATCCGAAAGAATCACTTACTAGGACTTAGGTTCTACGAAAGCGCAATAAGCAAAGAGAGGTACCTCCACCTAGTACAAGATATCATACTAGACTTTGTAGATGATATCCCCATATCCGGATGACGATCCTTGTGGTTCCAAAATCACGATTACCCCCTGCACACCAGAAAGGTGGGGTGCGAAGCTTTCTCAAAGATTATTTTGCATAACAAATTATGAAATATGTTCTTGTTACTAATCTCAAAGCTGGTCAGACAAAGTCAGACCAGATCAGTAAAACTATTGACTTTAATGAATTAGTAATTGACTATTGACTTTAAATAATTGAATTAGTAGTTAACTATTGACTTTAATAATATTAGAAGTGGACTATCATGGATATCATCTCAGTCCAATCCAAGGCAGTCCAAGATGGGCTGAGGTGAAAGTGATTGTGTTAAATGGCGTCTACAGTCACCGGACCTCTCTTTCCTTCCAGTGACTTTACACGAAAGATCTCGTTTATGGAACTCCAATTAGAAGTCTACTGGTTCTATGTCGTCGTATTAAAGATACTTACATATTGTGATACCTTCTGTACTGAGAAATGAGCATGTAAAATTGCTTTCTCGGGTACAAATGTAAATCGCGAGATTCGGTGAAGTCTTCAGACATACTCGACATTATCTGTGGTCAATGCGTGACATTTTGCCTTTGTGAGGTTTTTTTTTTTGTGTGTGATGTCATCAATCTGTATTTACTTCACATATTTTATGTAATAACTTACGTGTATGTCATTATACGCATAGTTGTTCATTTCAAACTTTTACACAAAATAGAATGCATTTATTTTGGATATTTTTAGGAACACAGGTGACAATTTATTCTATCTCTGTGAACCAAATCCCATGTCGTTTCATATTAAGTAATTTTTACTCTAAAACTGTCTAATTGGAAATTTTGTCCTGTCTCTTTTCACTTTGGATTTACAATGCCTGTCTTTCAAATTTTGCCGCTAGAAGGTCTGATGTCATGTATTTGAAATGATCATATTAAATGACAATCTAAGATATATTAAACATGTTTATTTTTAAAAATATTCTTTATAAAGGATTTTATACTTAAATTTTTGGAACACATATTTTTTATGTATATGATGCATTGCCTATATTTTGTTAATTTTTTTAACTGAATTGAATGTGAAAAGTGAAAAAAATTACTTGATGATAGTATTATAATTTACTATTATAGAAGCTCAATTCAAATATCTGCGAACTTAAATTCGTTGATATAGTATATTTGTGTACATAAGTTGAAATTGGTTTCAGCTGTAGACTGAATGAGCAGTTACTATAAAGTGTTTGGTTAGAACTACACTTTTTTTAGAACAAAGAAAATCTGTATTCCTTTTCCATTACTGTCTTTTATCTATTTACATTTCTTCTTTGCTTAACATTGCTAGTTTAAAACTATTGTCTCTAAATATACTTTTTTTTTGTAATCTCCATTGATTCTGCGACTACCGAATATTCCTGGTTTGACTGTAAAGGAAGGATGATCAAATAGGTTAATAATACGACCTAATTATTGTGATATAATATTGGCATATTGTTACTTTTAAGGAAAAATGCTTCTTATTACGAGACCATTCAAAACAATTGCATCAAAAGATAATCCCATTTTCACTAACATTAATAAAATTCCAGTTTTATTACCAAAATATTATTTAAATCTTATAAAATGCTATATAATATTTTATAACAAAAAAAAGAAAATTAAAGTTTTAAATTTATTTATTTTTTAGTTATAACTTAACAAGGAATAACAGTTTTTAAACAAGCAGTCTTATTTAATAATATGAGTATTATGGAAAACAATAAAATTATTCACTTGATGTTTTTTTTATTTTAACAATTTGTAGCGGTATCATCTACTTAAGCCAGTAACTACCTTCGCACCATGGTGATCATTTTGTTGTAGTGGATAAGTTACTCGGCTTCGGATCCAAAGGTACCTGGTTCTATCCTACCGGATAAGCATGCCACTTCATTGGTGACCCTGCTGAACTCAGAAAGACGCAACGTTCTGAACTGTCGTGCGCATCTATTCACCGCAAATGCAACCAAAGCCATTAACACATGACGCAATCAACAAGCCGTCACGCACGAATGCCGCAACCAGAAAAGCCGTCACAACTCATGACGCAGCAGCAAACACGCTTGATTAAACAAATACATCGTTCGTTTACGATTCACTGGTGGAGTATGTACGTATCATCTACTTAACCAGTATCTACTCGCACCATGGTGATCATTTTGTGTAGTGGATAAGTTACTCGCTTCGATCCAAAGTACCTGGTTTTATCCTACCGGATAAGCGCGCCACTTCAAATTCTTAATAAATAAAAGTTTTCAATGCAATACGTTTGAGTGAATGGAGAGCTTAAGTAATTCAAAACTATTTATGCAAGAAATATTTTTCTTAAAACAACATTTTTCAATTATGATGCATAAGTTCCTAAATTTCCCAACTCATACTCATGAAGAAAAAATCACCTTATACACTACTACTGATAGTACCTAACCAGGAAATTATATCAGGTACTTTAAAGTATGAGAATGTTGCTAATTATTTTGGAATATGCACATTGATATCGTTCATTATGTATCGGTTGTAGCTGAACGTGGAGTCATGTGATCATGCTTAGTTTAAGAATCTTTAATTAACATCTATTTTTAGAAAACTATCTCATTACTTGTAATATTAAATTTGGAAATCGTCTACTAATGATCACGTTTGATTTTTTTGCTCTTGGTATATGAAAATTTCCAGATATATTCACATCCTGATTTTCGGATTTTTTCAATTAATGTCTCGACATATTTACTTCAGATCGGGTGTTTTAATTTTTTTGTTGTGTTAAAATTTTAAAATAGCACAAAAAGGACAATCGGATCATTTTCTGGAGTTTCATCACCTAAGACATTCCTTTTCCCGTTTTTGTATGTGTGTGTATACCTCAAGATTTCGGTCAATACCATAAAGATTAGAGAGAAGGTTGGATAACACGAATTCACTTCTAACTTACCGAAGCAGTCCTTAGTTGGCTATACAGGTACTGCAGTACTCATCTTTAATGAATCCAAAATTCTAATTTATGTGTGTGTGTATCCATTTTTTAAATCTTTAATATCCCCAACACCCTGTATATATATGTATTCAGGGTGTGGCCGAATTCGATCAGCAAATTTCAAAAGGGGTAATACTAGGCATCATGGGGACGTAATATGAAACATGGAGTCGAAAGCCAGAGTAATCTGCAAAAACAATTATGAAGGGTGCGGTGTTGATTGGAATGAAAAGGAGTAATAAGAAGTAAGAAATACATTTATTAGACGTATAACATGTTTGCAATACGAACAATGCATCACAGCTTGACGTCAGAAACTCTACAATAACTTATTGCTACAGGAATTGTTCGAAATCGCGGGCGTATAGTTCGTAGCACTGCGAATACCGAAGGAAGAAAGACCCGTTCAAACAAATCCGGTGTACTAGTGACGTCAGCTGAGCCGACAACGATCCTTGCTGCAATGAAACCCTCAAATTCAACCAACGATGTCTCACTTATAAGCGACTTCAGGTAGCACCAGAAGAAGAAATCCGAGGGAATGAGGCCCAGGGAACGCGGAAGCCAAGAAATAGGTCTGTCACACTCTATTTCCTTCCCTGGATACGCACCAGGGAGTTGCCAACGTATCTCTATAGAAAAATGTGCAGGTGTTCCATCATGCATGAAACGCACATTCTGTTTTCAAAGCCAAAGACCAACTTGTTTTGAATTTCAGCATTAAGACCATGCCTAATCAAGATCGTCAACGGGGTTCTTGACCCCGTCAAATTTGAAAGTAGTCTGCGTACGCTACCTATAGCACTTCATAATAAAATTTAAAGCATTTTGTTTTCAAGTATCTTCATACTCCTTAAATTTAAAATAGATATTCAGGGGTTTTTTGTTACTATAGAAAACGTGTGAAATATAATGAATTTGTTTGAGAACCTTTCATTAGCATAGTTTTCTCCCTATATTGCATGTTCATGGATATCGGAATAACATATTTCTAAACATCATTACTGACCCACTACATTCTGTAACACTGGTGTGTATGTGGTTTATACCAATGACAATGAGAACTTTTGGCAACGCGTTGTCTTTTTCTAGTATTTTTATCTGATATTTGCTGAGAGAAACTGGATTCACATCGTATTGGGTTGTCCCTTATTATTCGCGGATCTCAATTTTATTTTTGGGATGAAGTTGAAAGAAGGATCTGACATATAGATCCTTAACCATCCAACCTCCCCCCCCCACCTTATTAAAAAATGCTTTCTTCAAGCATGGTCTCAGATTATACGAACGAAGTATTGATATCTCGTAGATTCGACAGCACAGTACATCAGCATTTCTCAAACTGTGAGGCACATCCCTATAAGTGGACGTAATAATTCTACGAAGGGGCGCGAGCATATTGAAAAATGAAAAATTAAAGATTACTTTAAAATTTAATTATTTACTAAAAATAAGCAAACAAAATATATTATAACATAATAAAGAATAAATACACATTTGCACTGATATAATACATTTATGAATGTATCACTACTGCAAAATGTATTAATTAATTAGTTTTACAAACCTAAGTTTAGAACAATTTTAATAATTAACAGTGAACCCATGAACTTGTGAGATATAAAATTATATACAAAAATTAACATCTATCCCGATATTTTGATAGTTTGTACGGTTTATTATTAATCCTTTAACGGACGATTAAAAGTTACGCGATTCACTCCCCGACGCCACCGTTTTCCACGTATGCGAGCGTAGGTGATGTATTGGGGGAAAGGCAGAAAAGGAATAAAATAAAAAATAGGAAAATAGGAAAATTCGGTGCACAGAAAAGATTGTACTTCAGAAAGGCGTATATATACGTCGAGAGGGGGGGAGCAATTAACGCTTTGGCTGAGCAAGACATTTATATACGCCGGTGGTACAAGAAAAAGTTTTATTTGTAGCTTTAGAGTCAAATTATTCAATTACTAAATTCAATGCATTGTTAATTGTGGATAATTTAAGGGGAGAGGGCACGATGAAAGTTATGGGTGAATATTCGGTCTCAAATATTGAAAGTTTGAGAAGCACTGCAGTACACGCTTTTCTTTTCTTTTGCTTAGTGCTTTTCCCGTACTTCCTTGGTCTGTATGGTTATCAGATCTTTTCCCAATAGACTACTTTAGATCTTGATGAGCATGCGTCATCGACCGTCTCCGGGTTACAGCGATGTATAACTCACCATTTAATATTTTAAAATACGAATCAACAACAAACAAACACAAAAATGCACGTGTTCCCACATACAAAAGATAATTGGTATATTTTTTTCAAGTGCGAACAATGCGCATAAAACTGCAATTTAGCATAAGATTCATGAATGAAAAAGCCTGTTTTACCACATGGGGAAAATATATCACAAGACATTAGGCCGTATTTTCAATTAAGAATTTCTATACTACACAATTCGTGTTGTTTTGGACAAAAAAAAAACCTCCGCAAAACCGTTAATTTTTTTAAGTATATTTTTTTGTTTTGTTTCATACTTTTCGCAATAACTGATCTTGCATTATAAATTATTCTACTAGAAGAATTAAATACTTAAAAGCTCTTTTTCTTTTTTTTGTATATTTAAAATACTTTATCAATAAATAAGAAAACACTGATGTTACTTTATTTATAAAAACATGCAGTTATTTGCACTTAAAAAATACGCTTGCTACAATTATTTATGGTCAAAATTCTTTGAAAAAATATTGTTGCTTGCTTAAGTATTTTAGCTGTAAAAGTCAAACATATTCGTTGTCACTTATTATGTAGAATTATTTGCGTCACTCGTGGGGGGAAAAAAACAATTTTTTTTCATATTTTTTAATTGTTCCATCATTGTTTAATAGTCAAAAGTTTAAATGGTATATAATTAACATTCCGAAGTATTTAAATTATTTTCGAAAAATGCATACAATGTATGGGATTGATCTCGCTAAATCAAACACCGGGATCAAAATTTACATTATATCATTAAATATCTTCTGAAATTGAAGAAAAATTGTTTGATTCAATTAATGGTTCATTAATAGTCATTACGGAAATATATGCAGACTCCATAATTGGATTTGAATTTGACTCATTGAAATCCTTCATTGAAAAATTTTGAGTAAGAAGAAAAAAAATTCAAAACAATAGAGTTATTTTTTTTAAAAAAATAAATCAAATAAAAAAATTAATAAAGGATAACTTAATTACTTTTGATTCAGTACTTAACTCCGTGGCGCTACAGCCCATGAGGTCCAAGGCCTACTGTGCCCATATCAGTATGCGTGACTTTGGACCCTGAGATACATGAGCAAATGTTCCGATCATGTGATCAGTCTGAAGCGAAATCCCGAGGGTTAAATTCCCAAACAATCTTGGTACTCATTTATCAACGCATTGAAGAGATGAAAGGCTAAGTCAGCCTTGCCCAGCAGAAGGGTTTGAACCTCGAACCTGTGCTATGGAAGTGCGATGCACTACCACTCAGCCACTAGGCTTCGATTTAGTACTAACAATGTCAATATAAAATAATCCACATATTAATACGTGAAACTGAAAATCGAACACTAGGAAGAAATGGTGAAAAACGCGGATGAGAGAAAAAACAACGAACGAAAAAAAGTTGTGTTTATTCTGAAATATATTACTTGCGCGAAGAACATCAGCACAATAGGTTGTAAGATCACAGCTTATGTCGATACATAAAGTAATTCCTATAGGTACCGAATCAGTGAGATTACTGTTGAAGTTGTGAGAAATGGCTCTTCATTTCCTGTCACTAATTTGCCACTCTTCATCTTCAGAACATGATAAGATGTGCAAGTGACGCCTAATTAAGGACCAAACATGTTCGATAGACATTACACATTCTTACAAAGCAACTATCATTGGGCAAAAAAGAAGTGGGGTTCATCTGAGGATGCACTACAAACTGTAATTAGTGCAGATCATTGCAGCCAGTCGACTTTTAATAGTTCTGTTAGGTATAGGAACACCAAAGGTGCCCTGCAAATGCTTCATAAAAAACGTCTGGTAGGAATACCACCAATAATCGATAGATGAGTCACTCCACCAATGTTAGTGTTGCTCTTACCTCACCGATACCTCTAAAACATGCCACATCTCCTTGTTCAAGTAATCTTCTCCACAGTCATTCCATCGTAAACACATCTAGGAGGGTATCAGCTGATCTTGGATGGATTGGTCTACATAAAATTATCAGTCCAATCATCATGCCCTTCTTAAAATTGTTTTGAATGTAGGAAACAAACTATAGGGACTGAGTCCATTGGCACCGGTCTGGTGTTCATTGACATTACAAGTGTTCTCTACTTCAATATAAGAATTTCTTTAATAATTTAATTTGTTAAAATAACGCCATCTTCACGTTCATTCCCTTATATGCTTTTTAAAATGCATTTCACATCATTCGTATTGTTCGGTAAAATGAGCGTACATTGAAATTTTAATATTTTTTCTGGCCATCCTTTTTGATTTTACGCTTTCCACGCTCGTAGTGTATTATGAGCTTACTTTACTATGAATATATTACATTGGCGGAAAATGAAATCCAACACCAAGAATAAATAGGTTTAGAGGAACAAAATATAAACACTACAGTTATATAAGTAACATATTTAATTAAGATTTCAAGATTAAATCTTGAGGTTATGATCAAAAAGCGAAATGACGATGCATTTGAAGCAAATTTAAAAACTTATAGATGAATTTATAATATTATTATGCATGCAATCATACTGAGTTGCTGGAATAATGTCCTGCACGTGTTCTAATCTTACACACTTTTGTTTTGTAGGGTTGAGAATGACATTTGTTGCAATTTTTCAGTCAAATTAGCAACAATTAATTTTTGCTGTATTAGTCAACCAATATTGCCCATAAATGCTTGAAAGATCTAATAATATCACTGGTCAAGGCAATATATCAACACACAGTTGCAGAGCACATTCATACTTAATATTACTGTATATTCCATTTTATACATGAAACGATTCAAAATAACCTTTTAGTTGTTAAATACATTTGTCTCAACTTTCACATCAAAGCTATCTATATTACTTTTTCTATTTAAAAGTAGTAGTATTCTTTTCATACATACGCATTAATACGTATATATATCCCCCCCCCCTTCTTCATTATTCAGTACTACAAAATGCTTTAGAATAAAATTTTATTGATAAAATATAAAGGTGTGTTTTGTTTGATGATAAACATATTAGATTGAAAGAAGCTAAAAAAGAAGCTCTATTTTAATTTCGTGTCTTTTGATCTCAGTTTCTTTCTCTTTATTTTTTTTTGCTGATTAAAAAGGAATAAGAGTAGTATACACGCACACACACATAAACAGATATAAATATATTTCAAGATATTAATTCCCAGCTAATTTTACCTTTCAGAAGTTTTTTGCTCTGAATAATTTATTTTTCCTAATAAGCAAAAATCGATTTTCGAAAAAAATATAAAATTCTTAGTGATTTAGCCAAGATTCGCCATTTTATTATTGTAAGTAGAGCTCGTCTATTTTCGAACATGTTTTTGTGGATTTTTTATCGTTTTACATATATTTGCATACACACAGAAGAAATTTAATATTCCATTTTGTAAATTCGCGAAAAAAAAATTCTTTTTTTTCCATGTTTATTTTTAAAGCAAGATAAAAACCTTTCGAACAAATTAACTTGTGTAAATATGTAAAATAATGCTCTATTTTTTCTGTTTTATATACTAGATACATTTCCTTTAGTTTCATTTATTTCCTGTTCTATATACTAGATATCTTCCTTTAGTCTCATTTTTTTAGAAAGTCATTATTTTTTTAAATACCAAATCAAATCAAATCAGATGGTATTTTAACAACATAAATTTGAGAAATTTAACTTTATTATTAATACTCTTTTGCATATCATTCTTAAGATATTGGGTTTGTGTAAATTATATTTACAGGTACAACAATTTTAAAAATCACTTGGGCAACACAAAGTAACATTATTTCTGTGTTATACCAGAAGTATTTAATTTTTGCATGTCAATTTGTCTATTCCAGTGAACAACATAGTATTCTGTGTGTCGGGTCTCCACAAAAATTTAAAGACGTGGATCTTTTTCATAATTAAAATAGCAGTTAATTAAGCTCACCCAATTAGCGGGTAATTAATTAAGGACCGCATGATGTCTCGGAGGTTTCAGGACCAAAATTAATTAAATTAAAGCAATCTCAAGAATTCAAATGAATTTTTACACACACCCACACACACACATATATATACATACATAAACATATATACTTTTACACAAAAGATTAAAAATTCATTTTTATAGCATAAATTCTTTCTGATTTGATATATTACGTATTGAATTAAATGTAGGAACTTAATTCAATTGAAAGTATTTATATTGAGTTTTTCTATAGAAGAAATTGGAAAGAGAGATAATGATTTAAATGAAATTATAAAGAATATTAAATACAGAAATGATATTTTTTTAAATATTCTTAATACTATTTAATTTTTTGAGGTTTTATAAAATAATATTAGTTAATATCTTCAGTTGGCTTCTGTAAATTGTTAAATGGTTACTTGAACGTACTAGACTACGCATCTAAATAATTAAACAAATTTTCATTAATGGTGCCCCCTTTAATAATACTCTAAATAATTTTCTGTGCATTTTTAAAATAATAATTTTTGAGATAATTTATTTGAAAAAAAATCACGTAATTTTGGCTACTAATTTCAAATGATCGAATTCAAACATGTCATTAAAGAGATTCTTGGCATCATGCAATGAATTACGTATTAAAAAATACATATAAAACCCACCAATTCAAATCCCCTCCCCCTGTACTTTTCCTGAAGAAGATGAAATATATATTCCAAATACTTAAGTTTCATGGCGTTTAGACTGATTGCATTATGAATGTTACAAACTGAAGTTTTTATAAAAAGAAATTGGAGATTGATGCGTATTAGAATCAATTTTATAAATTTGCCAAGAACTGTCTAATTAGTTTGCATGCTTCATACAAGATCGACTTTATTTAAAGAAAACTTTCAAATATATAGAGTAAAAAACGTATTTTTTAAGGCATTTTGCTTAAAATCTGTGTGTTGACCCAAATGGTAATTCTTTTCTGTGCTCACTAAATTTGAATATATATTCAGTTTTCCATCCTCTACACCAATTATGAAGACATTGTTCTTTCTTTCCTGTCATTAACACTTTTGAGATATATTCGCAAACGAAATATGATAGATTCTATTTTTTAATTATCCATTTTTACTATAAAAGAAAAAGCAATATAATTTTCTTTTAAACAATATGCGGTAAATGGAAAACGATTTGGTGTTCAGTGTTAAATCTAAGAATCTGTAGACCTTCACTTTCAAAGAGAACTGTAATAATTAGTGAGGTATATATCATTAACGGCCTTAGGATATAAGTGTTGTATATTTTTCCCCATACATTTTCACTGTCTCCTCTAGATGTCTAAAAAAAGGCAATTTCATCCATTTAAGATACCAGTGATATTCACGTGGACTAGATGATTTTAAGAAAGTTTAATCATGCTCCAATATGAGCTTCAAACATTCATAGAAATGTTGGGTCACTTCGAAATGATTAAAATATATTAATCTGAGTCAAAATCTTTGCCATTTTCATTCAGTCTCCATATGTTGAAATGATTAAAAAATGGTTGAGATAACTTAAAATGCGCTCCCGAGCAAAAAAATACCTACCTACAGAATACAAACAAATTATGGAACGTTCTACAGGAAGATGATGTGTTTTATCTAGAAAAATATTCAATAAATTCCCATAGTTTTTGCTTATACTTGGAGCTTTTGGGGAACATATTCCAGTAGATCTAAAAAGCCTTAAGCTTTTAAATAAATAAACTGCTTAGCACCTACAGTATACTTTTCTTGTATTAGTATCATATGCTAGATTTTTCTGAGAGTTCGATATATATTGATACCATGAAGTATATACAAAGGGTGATCAGAAAAAAAAGTTACAAGTCGAATAAAGAATTATTTATATACAATAGACAGAAAATACAATAATGAATTAAGAGGTATACGTGCCTAGCATAATTCGACATAATCATTAAGTCTATTTAGGCATTTGTCAGAACGCAGAACCAACTTTTTTAACCCGTCTTGGTAGAAATCATGTCCCCGTTTATTGGGCTAGGTCTCGGCTGATGTTTCCACAGCACTGTCTTGGAGTATCGCAGCACATCAGAAACGATATGCTGCATGCTACCATAGTTCAGTTCCAATTCTGATGAGATTTCACACGCATTTTGAATAATTTCTTCAATTCGTACCGTGTTGATTTCTGTCGTTGAAGAACTTGGCCGGCCGCTCCTTGCAATATTGCGGTTTTTGACATCTTATCTTCCTGATTGAAAATAATTTCACCATTTCATTACATATTGTCTGATCATTGCTTTTTCACCATTACATTATACGATTTGACTGTGAATGTCAAATGCGGATACATTATTTGCCCATAAAAATCGAATCATGGCTCGCAATTCCAAACGAGACTACTGTCCTAAGCTCTTGCCATTTCAATCGTCCTGAACCGTTTGACAACTGGAACCTTTTTCTCTGATCATCCATCGTAGCTTTTAGTCAGAAGTGAAATACGCGGATATATTAAGAAGTTATATTAAGAAGTTCACTGGTCAATTTGTTATTCTATTTTGCACAATGACAATTACTAAACACTTGTCTTTTGTGTATATGACAAATTATAACAATATTAGATTAAATATGCATAAAACGATACATTAAACCAGTTACGTCATATATTCAAATGACTAATCAACAACTGAGAATTCTAATAAAACCTTTGTTGAATTATTTAGTTACACCACTTTATTCCTCTTTATTGGAATGGCTCTAAGTCTGCAAAACGTTGAAAAATTCTGCATAATGATGTTTTAGTTTCCTTAGTACGATTGTTAATACTGTAAAATTTACAAACTAATCTGATTCCATAAAAATATACATGATGAATGATTAATTTTCAACATGAAATTCTAAAATGTCCAATGGTTATTTTAATGATTACAACTAAAACAAATGCATTGAAAAAATGTTAAGTAATTTTTTGAAAAAGTCTATCCACACATTTTTTAAAAACAAATTTGCATTCTACTTGTAAATGTGTCCCTAAAAATGTTTTTATTAAACTTTCTAATCTAACTATTTTATGAAAGGATTAACAATAATCAATTTGCATACAAATACCTATTTTTTATAAAAAAAGAACTTTCATTATTTTATTTATTTATTTAAAAAAATATCTTTTTGGTTATTAAATTGTTTAATTTAACCAAAAGTTTGATCTTTTCGTACCATATATATTAGTTAAAGTAAGATAACAGGAATTACTTCAGTGCTAATTGAATTCCGAAATTTTGCTAAAATGGATTTATGTTACCTCTGAAAATGGCATAATTCAGTATTTTGAAACGATTGAGAGCATTATTTTTCAAGAAATCACTGTATAAGTTGTTGCTATTTCTAAATTATGACTTCTAATTAATGTAGAGACAAATGAGAATTATTGGAACAAGTGATATCATTTGCATTAGTTACTTAGTTATGACTTCAATTAATTGACATTTTGTCCCTGTTTCTTATTTATCTGTCTTAATTTTTTGTTGAATCACAAGGATATTTTCAATAGATTTTACTTCTCATCTAATTAGTAAGTAATCAGCACAACTTTTCTCTTGTTATTGCTGAAAACTTTGTTTAGTAAAAAGAAGAAACAACTGAATAATCAAATTATTAATGCAATTGTTGCTACTCATACACCACATTTTCCGGTAATTACGTATTACATAAATAAAGAAATTCCCTATCACTTATTAGAATTACAGTTTAAAAATGCAACTCTGTTAGATTCTCACAGTTGGCCAGCTCTATGATGGGAGTGATTAATTATATACGATCCATTAGACGACCAGTAAGTAGTATCTAATAGGGTGAAATTTATTGAGAAACTATCATCACCCAGGTTGTGTGAAATTTATTGGGTAACTATAATAACCCCGGTTGTTATTGTATATAGACGCTTAATCTTGTTTTAATAAATCACAAATGTATTATCAATCAACACACACTAAGGAATTGAACCCACTAACTAGATTATTTTGATGGAAGTTTTAAATTAGTTTATGAACAATAAATTAACACAGCTAAATTAGTGACTTTTGCATATTTATTATAACAATACCTTATATTTATTCGAGATGCAATTTGAGCAGATAATATATTAGTGGGAGAAAATAAATTGTTAATTAATTGCAATGGTAAACACAACTGCTGCACAGTGAAAAGAATATCTAAAAGAATAATGGTGATTTAAGTACTTAAGAATGCATTCTATTGAAGAATGCACAGTTTTTATCTACAATTTTTACTTGAAGTAATAGTATGTTAAGAATTTTAATATGTTAATATGATTAATTTTTGTTTATGAAAATAGATTTATAACATTTTCAGTGGGATAATTTTAACTTACATTTCTTTATTTTATTGTAGCAATCTTATGGTATTTTAAAAAGAAAGTTATTCAGTAAAATTAGTATGCAATACTAAAGTAAGCTATTGAATAAGCATATTCTTTAGTGTATTTTTTAAAACAAACTGTCTGTGATATTTTAATGTAAAACATCCTCATTGTAAGTAAGCAAATTATCATCAAAATATTTTATATTTTTTGTCCAAAATATTAAATATTAAAATACTGAATGTTTCACAATTTAAGATTATCTCAGATTTTCTGTGTTATAAGCCTGGTATTTGAAAGCAAAGCATATCGTACGCTTAATAGAGAAATAATCATTATTTATTGTTATTTTATATGAAATTTTTAAAGCATTTTTGTTTTCCTTTTTTTTTTACTTTTATAAAGTTTATAGTATCTCATCCTTCAAATATACTAAAAAGAAGGTAAAGTGTATGTACTGCAATACATTTCATATTTTAACTTATCATATGATTGACATATGCATATTTAAAAAAAATTCCCTTATCTGTATTTTTTATTAAAATGCGTAATTTAATATTCAGATCATGATTTGGAAACTTTTTAATGAGTTATAAATCTTATATATGTACCATTATGCAAGATTCTTTCATAAAATGCATTTTATTTATAATAAGTGTAATGAGCATTGAATTATTGTTTAGTCCTTTTTACTGTCAAACTACTAACGTTGATGATATTTCAGGTAATTTATATGAATCAGATATATTTCTCTCTATTTACAAGAAGAGTTGTTCTATGTACCTCCAGAGGGAGAAAATAAGACTCAATGTTGTTAAATTTTCATTCAAAATGTCAGAAGATCTTGGCAATAATTGCAGAAGTTTCACAACGTTTTAACATTGGAACTAAAGTCGTTTTCAAATAACATTAAAGGGTAAATCTCAAAATCGAAACAATTTCTTTTCGAGCATAAATAGAATATTCTGAATTTGCACCTCTTTGCACAACAATGCGTATTTTTTCGACTCATTTTTTATGAATCAATCCATTTGTGTAGCGTCAAATATGTTATATACTTCCTCTATTTAAATCTAATACTAAATAGGTTGTATGACTTACCTATATAAATAAAATAATTGATTTTAGATAATTAAATTTTTTTTAATACTACAACTTTATCTCAAAGTATCAAAATAAAGAAAAAATAAATTATAAAATATTTTGAGAGTTAAATTTGTTTGGATCTAAATGAATTCTGGAGAATTTTAAAGTGCGGTACCCTATTCTACATGTTTTGTGGATGAGTGTAACTGTAGAAAATTGGTAGGGTAGAAGGTTTAATAAGGTTTTTTAGAAGGATTTAAAAAAAACACAAAATAATAAAATTATTTTCACAGTATTTAAAAGTATTAGAGTAACGTGCACAAAAGGTATAAGTCATTTGCCCGAAAAATAGTGTGAAAAGTTAATATTTAGTTTAGAATTATCTTAGTACTCCTGCACTCTGATATCATGACAGGGTTGTTTTACTTCAGCGAGTACTTTAATCAATTAGTAGTAAAATTTCTACTGGTCAAGCATTACCCTGATGACTGTTGGAGGAAAAAAATCATCGCTAATTAAGTGCTGTACTCCAGTTGAGACAGAATTATATTTGCATTGCTCTATAAAGCTGAACAAAGGCTATTGGTGATGGATTTCATAATTTTAATCCATGGTCAAGTGACTAGGATGGCACCTAAGCTGACACCATCGTCTCCTAACTACCACACCAGGATATTATACCTTGTAAGATTTAACGTGCTCTGCTCGGCGGGACCTCAGAGGCACCAGGACACGATCCTGCATCACTCCGGCAACGAATGTGTAACCATTATCAGTTGCATGCAGTGGCCACAAGACTAACTCTTTTGATCCTCAACAGATTCAAATGCAGTGGCCCCCTCGGTACAGCCAGTCTTCAGCGGTACTATGCTTGAATTTTTGACAGGCCAGTCACAAGTTCCTTACCATGATTACTAGGCGTGTCACGACCTACATTCCACTCGAACACAGTACATCTCTGCATCATTCTTCAAAGATTGTAACCAGTTGCCTTGCCTTTCGTGAACATGATTAAAATTGATTCTCCATGGAGTCTTCATACTAATGCTAAGGAATTGAATTTTTGTTCTCCCCAACTTGGGTCATTTTTCTTCTCTATTCATTTCAACATCTGTCTTGCCTTAATATGGTTATTCGCTTATGACCACTATTTGTACGATTATTTTTAATTTATTTCATTTTTGAAATACTCTTCTGAAACTTTACTCGTCATGTTTTTAGATTAATTCATTTTTTCGTCAAACATCTGTTGACTAAGTCCGTTATTATGTAAAGTCATAACTGAGAAATCTTTCATATAAAATGACTCTCAAGCAATCCTTTAGAGTTGTAATAATTCTTCTTCAATACTGACCAATAACAAAGTTTTACAAATACCCAAATATTTTGAATCTCTTTTGAGGATATTTTAATTTTTTAAAAAGTATAAATATTTTAATACATTTTTATCAGTATTTTATAATGTATGCAAAATGTACATTTTTATTTTAAATTTTTGTTCTCTGTTGTTTATTTATACATATGTTTATTTTTATATGTATGCGTAGTAACATCCAGTGGTATACGAAAATTGAAATATTTTTTCTTGAGTACAGGCAATCCAAATTTGGTTTTTACTCTAAAACATAAAGAAAAGTACTAATAAAACTTGAATCAACAAAAATGCGTCCACGCACTCGCATTAAAAGAATACAGTATGCAGCATTAGTCTGAAATTCTTGTTATGAAATATTTGTCTCTCTGAAATCAGTCAACATGACAATTGCGATCCTATTAACACAGATATTCAAATCTTACTTTTGTATTTGTTAAGAAAAATGCTATTGTGGTTATTGCTCTTAAAAATTATATAAATCTTTCTTAGAAAAATTGATTGCACTGTATAAATAGTTAAATTTGATGTCAACTATCAAACCTTTATAATATTTTTTGATTTTATTTTTAGATAGAAAGATATAAGAATTCTACCATATGAAGTCAAAATGGCTTAAAAATTAAGCGAGTTAAGTTTTTACTTGTGACGTGAAGATCAAATTATTTGAAAATGAAACTTAAAAATATCGACATTTAAATTTAAAATTGATATGCATTTAAGTATTCAGTGACAATAAGTAGTAATATGACAAACATACTACATACTGACCAGTTTCTATAAAAACTTATGTTAAATAAACCAATAAATAGCTTTATAATTAGTGGCGCATACAACCATGTATAAATTCTCCATATACAGAATAATAACTAAATAAGATACATAGTTATTTCGTAGCAAATGAATAAATGAGTGATCAATTTAATTATTCAGCAACTTAGAAAAAAATTTATTAATAATAAAATGCTCCTTATATTCAAATTAAATTGGAAAGTTAATTAACCATTTAGTTAAATTTTGCTTCTAGATATCACTTTTAACACACATTGTTCTTAAATACTACTTAAGAATCTCAAAAAATATTATTTTAAGAATATGTTTAGATTACGATTTAATTTATAGGTATATTTTATGAACAGTGAAACAATGCATCTGATAAAATAGTAATAAATTATATTTTTCACTGGCCACAAATATTGAGGAAAACACAATTCAAAATAATTTAAATAATTAAAACACTCTAAAAAGGAAATCACACACAAAAAGCGAATTTATTTTTGCTTTAAATTTAAATATATTTACATATTACATTTTGAAACGAAGATTGCAATTGCTATTGATTGAAATATCTCTTTTTTATATATATAATCGAACATAACTTTATTTTTAAATCCAAAACTTCTTGTAATAATAACCTTGTTCAATTGCTGATTAATTAATTCTCTGAAACCAAAGTAGTTTTTGAAAATCCTTTAAAAATTTCCAAGGAATGCAAAATTTGCAATAAGAATTTGAAAAAATCTTTTTTTTATCTGAATAGTTTTATTCTTTAAATACCTCTACCTGCGTTAAATTTGAATTCTAGGAAGAAAGTTTGACTTCCGAAAAGATTTGGAGTTGAACAATCATATGTACTAGAGTAGTTTTGGCAGATCTCCAATACTCTACACTCTCCAAATTCTGGTGTGAGATATAAGGAAAAAACTAGTTTCTCCCGTTACTACAACTTTTCTAAAGCAAGCCTGCATTTTTATAAAAGAGTGCAAAGAGTTTGCAATTCTTCCTGTTTTCATGGTCGATTCTTTGGATTTTATCCTTCAAAAGATGAAGAAATGTTCTGTAATTTTTTTCATGTACATTTCATATCATTTATCTCTTTGTAGGAGTAATGAAATGTTCTTATGTGATACGATTTTTCCTTCATTTTGATTAATGATACACTTCAAGATGAATATTTCGTGGACATCAATATTCGGGCATTGAGTACCCGGTTTAAGTAAAATTCAATTTTAAATGCATTTGGAAAAATAAGAGTAAAACAGCAAATCAACAAAAAATCAAATACTATACAATTTAAACATTACTAATTTGACGAAAAAGCAAAAAATAAATAAAAGAGAAAAGAGAAAAATCAGAGTATTTAAAATTGCAATATAACACTTGATTTTCCACAGACTCAATCTCTCTCTCTCTCAATAGAATAATTTTAATTTTATCCGTATGATTATCTTCTAGAAGGAAGTATACTTTATTTAATAAGTTCTTATTTTACCCATTGATATTTATAGTCCTTTTAAAAAGTAAATCAGTCTAATTAAACCAAAATAGAGGTATTCAGATCAAAAAGAGTACTGGTTTTTAAGTTAATTTGTTTTTGAAGTACAATTTGTAAAGCAGTTTCGAAATTATGAGCGCATGATAAATTTCATAACATTTAAAACTTTTTTCAAACATTACAGTGTTATTTATTATGCTTTAAAACAACATTTGATATAGTAATCTCAAGTAATTTATTGATGGATTATCAGCATCTACATTTGGATATTTTTCTACAGATCTTGACGACAAAAGTTCAATTTTGAATCCTGGTCAAGTAACATGGATGAAACCTGAATTTTCACTCAGATCTCCACACTTCCACACTACTCTAATGTGAATACTTTGAACTTCGAAAGATTTAGCGTACATTGTTCACTATACATTGAAAATGTATTAACCTTAAATATTATTGTTGAAAACAAAGGCACCCATTATAGAAAATTGTTGATTTAAAAACTTTTTAAATAATTTGTAAGGAATTCAAACATTTTTCAAAAAAGTAAAGAATCAATCGATTAGCAAAATTTTTAATTTACTCCTTATAATTGTAAAGTACCAACCAAATCTTCGAATAAATTTACGCATTCTTCTAATTTACACAAGCAAATTGAAATTAATTAATTTTTATAATGTTTAAATTCTGATGTGTTTTTATAATTGAACATTATAGAAATTGATATAAGAGTATACGTTGAAGGCAAATGTATCATTTTATACAGAAAAAATTATAGTTCTTTCCTAAAATGAAATTGTTACATATAATTTTAAAACCACAATAGTATTGATTTAAGAAATGTAATTTATTTTAACCATTTTAGCAAATTTTATAAGGAATTTTGATAATATCTCTAAATCGGACTTATTTTAATTCGATCGGATCATATGACATGAATTTTACATGAATCATATATAAAACCAAGCATTCAAACAGAAGCATTTGCACTTTTAGAAATTAAATAATTCATTTTTATTTAATAAATACTTTAAGTGTTATTTGTTTTTCTTATTATAATTACGTGTGATTACGTTAGATGAGTTTGAAATTTTGAAATCCGTCTTCAAGCATGAATAATTCTTTTCATTGTATGTAATCGTATACTTCTATTAATTATATACAAATTTCGCAAAATTTATTTTTGATAATTTTAGTTTAAATATCTTGTATAAATTTTCATTTAGAAGATAGAATGGATATTCGGATAGTATGTCTAAATTAACAATTATAGTTCTAGTTATACTTTATAAGCATTTTCAAACTTTACTTTTTGGAATTATAAACCTAATTATAGTAAAATGTTGCCTATATTTATCACTGATTACATTTGAAATTTAGAGACACAAATTTGGATATTAACTAAATTAGTCATACAAATTTTATTTTTTTAAATATTAAAGTTTCAAAAATGTTTTAAATTAATCAATTTTCTTTTAAAATATAATCAATTTTTTAAAAAATATCTTGCTTAAGAAAAGTACACAGCATCATAATATTTATTCTGAGGAAAACAAATGTTATGTGTATTTTGCATCTGAAGGACCGAAATTACATTTATATTACATTTAGATTATTATTTCAATATTATTTTAAAATTTCATATTTGGGTATGGGGTTTATGGTACATCTAATTTCACTATCAATATTTTCCACACTATATAAATGTATTAAAAGTTAGAGAATATGTTCTACTTTAAGAAGAAAGTAAATAATACAAATGGGTTATAAAATTTACAGTATTTTTAAATGTCAGAGATAACAGGGGAAAATTGCATGAAATTCAAATTTACAGAAATCTAATGGATAAAGCTTAATAAATTTGTTACATATATTTCTTACTGGCTGGTATACCCGTTCTTCGCGCGGATGAATTGAAAGATTAAACAATACAAATTGAAGGATAAATAATTTTTAATGAGTTAATTTTGCGTGAATTGCAAATTTAAAAAAAAAAGGCTTTTTGCATATATCAGCAGAACAAAAAAAAAACATTTTTCGTTAACTTTAAGTCAAAAGGTCTAATATCTGATAAAAAGTTTTTTTTTATTTATAATGCCACGTAACTATCTTGTGCGTCCATTTTTGAACACACACACCTAAGCTGATTTCTGCTCAGCAAGGGTAACACATGTTGAATAATGAAGGCTTAAAAAAGTGTAAATAATATATATCTGGACGTGTAATGCGTTAATATTACTTTCTGTTGCATTTATTTTATGTTAAAATTGTAATATTCGCAAGCAATGCCTTCCCCTACATTATAATGCGATACAATGGAAACATAGCGAAATGTTGGTGATAGAGCCAAATTGGTTTCATTTTTGGCGATCACAATGGCAACTTGGCGATTGATTGAAAGGTGTTGAAGTTGATATGCTGTAGCTTCTATATATATATGTCTATACATACATAGATAGATATAGAAATACTTCCCTATTTGAAGCGGATATTGTTCACTATTTCATTGGTTTTAATTTTGTTTTCCCTGAAACAATTGTTTTTTCTAAAATAAACGTAGCTTAAGTTTCTCCTTATAACATTAGCTATCTGCCGGGGAAAGTCCCGTCAAAATCGGTCCAGCCGCGAGGGCGCGTTTCAGAGATTAGCTGGAACAAACAGACAGACAGACAGACAAAAATTTAAAAATTGAATTTTTGATATGAGTACCGCATATACTTTTAAATGCATTCAGTAAAAATCTATTAATTTGATATTACAAGGCAATTAAATTTTTTTATTTATATAGATGGAGATTTCTTTCTAGTGGCTAAGGATATCATAATAATGAAATTATAGTTTTAAAAATAATATTTAATCTATATATAATAAATTATATCGATACAAGTAGAACAATATAAAAACAAGACATTTCGAATTAATTAATTATTGATTTAAAAATTATTCAAAATATTGCCCAATGATATATATTTTTTTAAAAATGCAAAAATAATCCATTTTTTCTTGTAAATTATCGATATAAAGAAAAACTTAACATATCATTCAATAAACTAAAATAAATTTGAAATAAATTTTAGAATTTTTTAGCACACTTAAAATTGTATTTTATACCATTATAAAGATTTAAGTTTTGTACTGATACTATGACATGGTGAATTCTATTATCTCACGAAAATGAATACCAAAAAATTGCCAAACATGTATTTTTGGGCAATCTCGAGCTATTTTTACAGAAAAATTCAAAGGCATGTCACTTAAAAGTAGGTGTTATTTGATGTACGTAGATGTCATTTGATTCTTCAACTTATCTATGTCTTTCATGCAACTTCAAAAGTTTAGCCTTTCAAAAGTTTCCGGTTTTAAGACAAAAAACTGTACAATATAATATAATATTGTGACAAAATATTAAAGTTGTTGTCACTAAGTAAAAGTTTTTCGCGAAGATCCTTATAGTTGAAGTACTGAGACTGACTGCATTATGATGAATATGTAAGGGGAGGGAAAATGTGTATGTGTGTGTATCTCAGAGAACTCCTGCTACTTTGTTTAGGTAGTCAAAGACACACGAGACAAAGCATTATCCTCTTGAGACACGACGCCCTTCTGAATCATCTGTACTTAGAATTTTTTGTTCATTTGCTTAAATCGTGTAAGGGTGAACTGTTCATTTTCTTTGTCCAGAGTAAAGACTTGATATTTAAATACATCTCGTAACGCAGAAATTTTTACCAATTCCACCAAACATAGAATTATATATTTTTTCTTCCTTTTTATGTCTTCTTAAGCCTAAGTAGACATTTTCGTAAATTTATTTCAAATATAACTTTTACACAGCGTAGAACGTATATATCTACTTCTTGTTGCGGGAAGCATTCTTAATTTTCTAGGGGGGGGGGATCATCAAATGCCTACAATGCATATATATTGGGTTGTTCGGAAAGTAATTTCATTTTTTCCCGACAGAGGATTTAATTGTATTTTTTTTTTGCACCCAATTTCACTTTTAAGCCGTATAATTTTTATATGCTTTGAGAGCTCATATAGCAAGGCTTGTGTGTGAAAAATTCCAATTAATTCTACGCAGTAGTTTTTGGTTGGTGCCCTTTTAAATATGGAGAGCGATAAGCTGCATTTTCGACATATATATATTACTATTTTACTACAGAAAGGGTAAAAATACTGTTCGAGCCAGAAAGAAATTGACCGATGTGTATGGAGAAGGTGTGTTGACAGTACGCCAGTGCCAGAACTGGTTCGCTAAATTTCGATCCGGCAATTTTGATGTCGAAGATGCACCACGTTCGGGAAGGCCGGTTGAAGCTGATAATGACACGATAAAGGCATTACTTGATGCGAACCGGCGAATAACGACACGTGAGATCGGATTGAGGTTAAATGTATCAAATTCAACAGTTTATGACCACTTGAAAGGCCTGGGATTATCCTCGAAGCTCGATGTATGGGCTCCCCATGTTCTCACAGAGAGAAATCTGTGTCGCCGCATTGACGTCTGCGATTCGCTTCTCAAACGTCACGAAAATTATCCGTTTTTGAAGCGCATCATCACTGGGGACGAAAAATGGGTTGTATACAACAACGTCAAACGCAAGAGGTCATGGAGCAAAAAAAGATGAACCGGCTCAAACCATTTCCAAAGCCGATATTCACCAAAAAAAGGTGATGCTGTCTGTTTGGTGGGATTTTAAAGGAATAGTTTTTTTTTTTTAGCTTTTACCGGATAAACACAACGATTAATTCGGAAGTCTACTGTCATCAGCTGGACAAACTGAATGATGCACTTCAACAGAAAAGGTCAGAAGGAAAGGTGTAGTGTTTCACCAAGACAACGCGAGACCTCACACAAGTTTGGTCACTCGCCAAAAGCTTTTACAGCTTGAATGGGATACAATGCCACACCCACCATATTCTCCAGACCTGGCACCATCGGAATTTTATTTGTTCCGGTAACTCCAAAACTTTTTAGACGGTAAAACTTTCACCTCAAATGAGGAGGTCAAAAGCCACCTCGATCAGTTTTTTGCCAGCAAAGACCAAAAATTTTATGAGCGTGGAATTATGCTACTATTAGAAAGATGGCAAAAGGTGTTGGACCAGAACGGCCAATATATAATTTAATAAAGTAATTGTTTATTATACGAAAACTGTCTTTCATTTCCACAAAAAAACGAAATTACTTTCCGAACAACCTAATAATTTAACTTAATTTCAAAACATTATTAAAGCTTTACCTCTTTCTGTTTGACAAAAATTAGAGTAATAGTATTTTTTTCACAAAAACTGTTGAATCGTCACTTTTAGAATATGTATATAAGCTATCTACATTACTACGGGTTAATGAGTAAACATTAAAACAGAAATGAAATAAACATTTAAATTAACAGCGTCATTTTGTCGTTCTTTTCCTTTATTATTCTTTTGTACAAAAGTAAAAAAAATGTTGCCACTCACAACAAGACATAATAATTTATAAACATCATTATCATGAGAAGTAAATAAAATATGTACGATGACGTCACTGCTTATAATTACTTCAGACTGCGTGTTGAGTTCAAGCGTGCATCATTGTGATATAGTCAGAATTGTAGCATTTAGGGATTTTTTTTTAAATGAACTGTCCCTGGTCTTTATTTTTTGTTTACATTCAATTTAACTATATTTTTCTTTTAAATTTATTATAATGAGCTTTAAATGACACAAGTCTGTAATGTAAGACGTAACTTAACAAATTAGACATTAAGTGAAATGATTAAATTAACAACATATCAAACTGAATGCGTGTTCAAGTTATTCCAATTAGCTGATATAAAATTAAATGTTTTTAAATAAGCTATTATAATTTTAGTAGTTTAAATTCCTCAAACTTTTTTCTCTAATCCGCCCCAAAAAGCAACAAAATGACACGATTATTGAAATAAAATGCATTTCAACAAAGACATTCGAAAGATTTAAGTTATTCGAAGATTCAAGTTATAATTAAGGTAACGCTGTAATTCATATTTTTTACCAACAGAAGATTATTTAAGTATTAGAAACTAAATTAATAAAGTATTAGATAAAAAGCTGAAATAAGTAATAACAATAACAATTTATAACCCATTAAGTGTTAAACATATTCTGTCCCTTTTGAAAGATAATAAAATCTAAAAAATATAAAAAGTTTCTTGTTCTATGATATGAGTCAGTAACAAATATTTTTTAGAAGGATATCAAATAATTTGTTACCATTTAGTGAATTACTCTTCAATTTTTTTAAAGGATTTTTATTTCTTTTTAAGTAACACATTAATACATTTACTATTTTTAATTTTGAAATAAATATTCAATTCAGTAGTATATTTGCAAACAGTATAAGTTATTTCTTAAAAATAATTTACATTGGTAAAAAATGCGCCAATGCAATGTGCATTGGGAAAAATATTTACTTAAGTCTTTATATTTTCAATTTGACAACACAACAAGAACATAACAATATGTTTGCTTAGTTTTCCTTTTTTTTAACTTAAAATGTGTTTTTGAGGCATGTATTTTAATTTTCGCTTAAATAAGAGCATTATTATTATTTTTTGAGCATTAATTTACTTACTTAAAGGAAAAAAAGAAAACAAATTTTGTTCATTTTCATAAATATATTCGGGGATTCGTTTTTAAAGCTTTATTTCTATTCATCTGATGTACAATAGGAGTAAATAAAAAAATCAGAAAGTTTAAAATAACATTTTAACTAAGAAATATAAAATTTTAAAGCAAAATACCAATATTTAATTATGTATTTTCTTTATTGATTTTTAGAAGCCCAACTACCTTCTATGTAAATTCTTTCGATAACTAAACATAAGGTTGTCAGAATATTTACCTTAACTATCTATCAAACAATTTTCTTAATAAGCATAAACATAGTTTTACAGTTGGTTTTTTAAATGTATCAAAAAGGAATTAACTGCCAAAAATTATTTAAAAAACTAAATATGAGACCTTTAAAGCAATATATCTGTATAATCATATATTTCAATCACTATTTTTCAATGACAATGTTTCAGAGTAGTATTCTGACTAGATTAATAAAACCAATTATGATAAGTAGGCATAAGTTATGTATATAGTTTACTATTTTTAATTTAAGATAAATTTTACATTTGAATTAAGAGACAATATCTTCTTTTATAGATGGTTGTAGTTGTTGCTGTGGCTAATTCTCAGTCTGTCTGACTCCGTCAGACAAGACCCAAAAGACCATTTACCCTTAAGAAGTCCAATACCAGGAGGGGAGAGGAAAAAGATCCTCCCTCGAGATGTGATCTGGAGAGGTTTGCTGAGTCTTGCACTTGGTGCAAAGAGCAAAAGTCTTCCTGCCTCCACAAAAAGAAAAGACTCTTTAAGTGGCCACTTTTTCAATCTAGAGATTGCAGTCTGAGAGGTCGGCCACATTTAAGTAGGAATGAGGATCCTGGATGTTGCTTTCATACCAGTGATGGTTGGGTGGGGTCCTCCACTACTTAAAAATTTCAGATTTAACCCTAGATTATGATGTTCAGAGTAGGTGAGGGTTGTAGAGATAAGTGGAGAAGCATTACAACCCTCTTTAGCCAGGAGATCCGCTTGTTCGTTTCCAAAGTTGCTAACATGGGATGGAATCCACTAGAAATGAACATCATGGTACTCTGATATTTGTGAAAGTTTTTGAAGTATGGAGACGCCAGCCCTGTCCCCGACTGTGATCCAGTTATAAAGATGTTAGAGAGAACTGCTACTATCATAGAAGATCCAGAGGTCTCCGAAGTCTTGTTCATTAAGAACTGCCTCAAGGCCGTGCTCTATTGCAATAAGTTCACTTCTAAAGACGGAGGAAAAATCGGGGTTACGGTGGCAAAACGAAGACCTCTCTCCACGTTTCTCAATGTAAATGCCACTACCTGCTCGATCACTTAGTCTGCTCCCGTCTGTATAGATCTTAATGGCATCACTACGGATTCCATTAATGATCGCCATTGCTAACAGCCTAAGATGATCTGGAATGAAATCCCCCTTAACGACAGGAGTAGAAAGTCAAAGTGAAAATACACTTTTGGGATTCCTTTCACCGGGCTGAGACAAGACTTTAGAGAGTGAGGCTCAACATCACTAAAAGGCAAACGTAGAAGTTCTGCTTGACTGAAAGGGCTATTTTTCTTTAGTCTCTGATTATTGCACCAGTTGTTAAGATATAGTGAATTTTTATTATGTTGGCCATAGCTAGAGAGTTTATTGAAGTATTTGGGGAGGTTAGCCCTTCTTCTAGTTTTGAGAGGTTGCAAATCAGCCTCGAAGAGGACAATTTCTCTAGGGCAGCTTCGTCTGAAACCTGTGATAATTCTAGCAGCGCTGAGTTGGAGTTTTTCTAGTTTGTCCAAATTATAGTATCTGATGCACAGCTAAAAACCGGAAAACCATACTCCAGGATTGATCTTACGAGTGTCATGTATGTATTCCTTAAAGTGACTGCATCAGCTCCCCAGTCTTTGCCTGCAATGTATTTCAGAATTTTTAATCATTGTCTACTTTTTGAGACAATATGATCAATATGTTTGTTACTAGTCCATTCAGGATCCAAGATGTATCCTAAATATTTAGGATGCTCCTCGTACCCAAGGTCTTGATAATCCATCTTTAATTTGGGCTGATGATTGTATAGCCTTTTTGTTGATGGTAAAAAACGTGACAATGGATTTGGATGGATTGAAACAGAGCTTAGTCTCTGAAGCAAAGGCTGATAATGCTGACAGTGCATTATTAAGAAATGTCTCCATCTCAGTCAAGTCACTACCAGAGCACCAGACAATGATGCCGTCTGAAAACATGCCCAATTTCACTCCAGGGGGAGGCGTTTTCTCTATGCCTGCTAAAAATAGTGAAAAAAGTGTAGGACTAAAGACAGAACCCTGGGGATCGCCCTGTCCAAGCACAACTGGATCCGAAAATGTCTTGTTAAATTTCACTCTTATAGATCTACGATAGAGAAAGTCCGAAATCAACATCAAGGTGTTGCTACGAATGTTGAATGCGTCATGGAGTTCAATCAACAACTTTTGCTTCCAAACTCTATCGAATGCTTTTTGTGAGATCTAAGAGAGCAACAGTTGTGTGGTGAGTAGGCTTAAGATTTTGTGCATCTCTGACACTCTGGCAGAAAAATAGAATTTGGTCAATAGTACTATGGCCCCTTCTGTAGCCGAACTGTTCACATGGCAATTAGTTCTTATTATCCAAAAAGTACTGAATTCTAATCAGAATAATTTTTCCATGATTTTACAGGCAGTACTAGTCAACGCAATAAGTCTGAAATCCTTAGATGCCCAGGTCTTTTTTTCTGCTTTCTTGATAGGAATTATGGTTGCTCTTTTCCAGTCAGCTGGGAGACGCCCTGTCTTCCAAGACAGATTAAACAAATCAACAAGGCGCTGTTTACCTAGTTGGCCAAGGTTTTTAAGCATTTGGCCGAAAATGCCATCTGGTCCTGGAGATTTAGTCAGGTCTAACATTGCAATTGCAAGTAGAAGTTCCGTCGATGTAAAGGCCCTGTACAGTTCCTGGTCGCCTATATCCGTGCTTCGGCAGCCGTGAATGAGGTTTTTAGCTCTCCTCAATATAGGTATATTGTCTCTTGTGAAATCTAACTTACTTGATTCTTGTTAGTAGACTGCGGGTCCATTTGCTGCTGATTTATCATCAGGAAAAACCTGGGCGTTATTATCCGTTACGGAGTTCCTCTCATTCTGATCTTGCTCTCTGTTTATATTCTTAACAATTCGCCATAATTTTGAGTTGGCTGTCCTGCAGTCCAGACTCTCACACATTTCTTACCATCTAGATCTCTTCAATTGTGTATAAATCAACTTTATCTCTGCATTAATTTTATTTATTTCTGTTCTAAGGTTGAGACTGCCATATCCCAAGGATATGTGCAGTTTATCTATTTTATCAAGAAGTGGTTTTAAGCTTGAAGCATAATGGGTGAAGAATGACACCTGGCGTCTAATGTTTCCTCTAGGAATGAAAGCCTTTGCATTGTCCAAAATAATGGTCCTGAAATTCTTCCAATTTTCCTCTGGATCATTTGTAAAAGGTGTCAAGCTCAGCTTAATATCCCCAGAATCTCTATAAGAGTAACACTTAGCCTTTTTAAAATTCCAAAGCATTTCCTGTGTCTCACGCACTTTCTGCATTTTCTTAAATTCAATAAAAATTGGGAAATGATCACTTCCAATTGTGTCCATGACTCTCCAGGAGCATTGGGAAAATATTTCTGAGTTAATGATAGCTATATCCAAGGCCTCAGAGACATAGTAGCTATAAGAGGTGAAAGTGTGAGTACCATCATTTAGTAGCATGGAATCTGTATCATCCATAAACTGAAGTAATTCTTCTTATCTAGCATTAGTGCACGAACAGCCCCAAGTAGGATGTTTACGTTTAGGTCCCCCAAGATGATGGTATTTATGTCCAGGAAACCAGAAAGAACTGCAGGAAGTTGCTTATGATTAGGAGGATGATAAACATTAATGATGTTTAGTAATTTACCTCTCCATTGTATTTTAATACCAATAATATCCAGGTCAGAGTTCTCATCTTTTGGAAAGGCAATGCTTTGATAATTGAGGTTTCTAATCAATAAGGCCAAACCTCCTCCTCCTTTGAAGGCACGGTCAATTCTATAAATGTTAAATCCGTTTATTTTTAGTGCAGTACACTTCTTTAACTTGGTCTCCTGTATTGCAATAACTTGTACGTCTTTTTTCAGAAGTATGCTGTCTACTAGAGTGGAATAAACTTCACGTATTTAGAAAAATTCTTGAAAATACTTGAATTTTAGTATTTATTTGTATTTAACATCGAAAAATAAATGGAAATATTTTGCAGAAATAATCAGTCGAGGGAACTCTTCATACATAAATACCTATATGTACTGAATATTTTGCATAAAAATAATTCTTATTAGTTTCAATTTTAGTGAAATTGTACAATATAATTTTTCTTATAATAAACGAAGTTGCTCTGTCTCTGAAAAATTAAACTTATAATTCAGTTTCTAATATATACACCTCTATAAGCGCAATTAACGTTGATGTACGAAAATATTTTACTTTATATTAAACAAGGATTCAAATTTTATGATTATAAGTCTAAACAATTTTTTTTTGTTTCAAAATGCTTTAGATAACATTGATATTATTTTGTATAGCACAGAAAGCCACATATAAAAACTGCTACATTTTTTGATAATTTAAAGAAAATTCTGCAAATAAATTTTTTAGTTGTTCAAAAGTACAAAGACCAAATAATGGAGGATTTAAAATATTTCCAATAACAAAAAATAATAATAAATAATTTTAGTATATTACTAATGGAAAACATGATACAACAACTACTTCCCTTAACAATTTTTTGTTAGAGAGTTTAATTATTTATATATATATATATACTGAAATGAAACTTTATGATAAAGATTTATTAACAAGCTAAGAATCCCTCCGTAACAATATTAAACAAGTAAAAGAAAGATAAATTTCAACCTTTTTTATATTGCATGAAAAAAAATCAGTTTGAAATGTCACTGTTATAACTAAATGCAGCAATAAATTTAGACGCTTCTACAAAGTAATAAAGTTAAAATAAGTGAAAGTTCAAATTGTATTAGAAGATTTATTTTTGGACAGGAAGCATTAAAAAGAAAAGTAAAAATACTTTAAAGTTGATACAGAAATTTCAGGGTTAAAATAAACTTCGGAACGATGATACACAAAATTAAAAAAAAGAGTATACATTTTCACTCTTTTAACTAACTTGAACTTATACGTTTTATTTTTCTGTTCATCTTGCGTATCATAAATCAAGGGCAATACCGAAACATTTTATATGCGACCTTTTATGGTGCGCATATTTCTTGAGATTTGTAATTTTTAGAATATGAATAGAGTTTGGCATATTTTGCTGTTTATGGTGATAAATTGTTAGAGATAAATATATTTTTAGAAGTAAAGAGAATGAATTTTCCTTTGCGTGTGTTTGACACATGAACATTAATACAGCAAAATGAAATAAGTTTTTGATTTTTTTAAACGTATTTCTTTATATTTCATCAAAAAGACGAAATTTTTAAAGGTAAAAAAATGCATTGATTTGTATAGTCAAATTGTATATCTGTACAAATTAGTTTGATTGTTAGTTGCTTACATTCATTAAAGTGAATGAGTTCTTATGATTTTAAGTTGCATGCAATTTATTTTTTAAAAAATAAGAACTTTTCCAAAAAGTAGTTACATTACATTAATTAAAGTAGTTTATACTTTAAGCGGACATAATAAAGTTTTCTGTTAAACGTAATACAGTTTTCTATTAAATTGATTTATTCACGCATGACTTAGATAATTCAGATAGATTTAATTCATAACGCTTGCGTGTAAGGGGAATATTAATCCATTCTGAATTGCTGGACCATAAAAGAAATACGAAACTCTACTTAAGCTATTCTATCGTTACGCATATTAATAAGGTACTTAATAAATGGGCTAATACATCAATTATATTATCAACAAGGAAAGTAAGTTGCTAGACAAGACAATGTTATCCGGAGTTATATATTAACTGCTGAGAAATGAGAAAATATTACGGAGAATCAATAATAGCGCATGAATGCTAAAGGTACTTTCTTTAAACCTCCCATGACCTACCACTAAAATAATCTAAGCCAAACTAAACAATCTTAAGATGAATTATTTTGATTTTAAAATTAAATCGCTTGTATATTGTTTACTAGAGTTTTATTCTCATTTAAAGTAATTTACTCATTATATTCATTTAGTTGAGCTTCAAAATAAATGTTTTTTATTCTCATTTAAAGTAATTTACTCATTATATTCATTTAGTTGAGCTTCAAAATAAATGTTTTTTTTTATTTAATAATTTTAGTTCAATGAAATGAATAGATAATCCATTGCTTAGAATATCGAGTTTAATGATAGATTTCTATCAGTTCATTTAAAATCTGTTCTTCGTTATTGATCTGTCTTCAAGTCTTACTTATGGTAAACAAAATTATTAACTCCCATGGCATAATCATAATAGTTTCAAATTTTCAAGCTAAATGTTTATATTTCCTTTGTTAGATAAGTAACTTATTAATTAGAATTTGCTTTATAATCACTTGAATGCATTTATTATACTATTTTAATCACAAACTATGCATTTTTATTTTAAGATTTTTTTAAGTTTAAAGTATTATTCGTATGATTCCAAATAATATATGATTCTTATTTCTTGTGCAATAACAAACTTGTTTCCGTATATATATATATATATTCTTAACATTTTGGTGTTATTTTTCCAATGTTGGAATATTCTTTTACCTATAGCTTATATATAATTTTATTTTCGTGAAATTAGAGATACAGTATTATGAAACGGTAAAGTCCAAACACACTTTGTCTCTCTTCTCCTTAGAATAAATTATAATGATAATTTCTTATTTTTTAAATGTGATAAATATATTTGATTTCTTCAAGAAAGCAACTGTTGTTGTAATACTGGTTCTTCTGTAAGTATCCAGTTTTGTATTAAAATTTCTTGACAATGATTGTTCCTTTTAAAATCTTTTTCTAATACAGAATTTAATTAATTTCTCATTAGATATGAGAAAAATGATACAAAGTAAAAAAATATTTAACGAAAATATTTACATTTTACAATTAATGAGTAAATATTATCTAGGTGTATATAAAAACCAAGAAAAACATCCTTCTGATCTGATATGAAACACAACTAAAGTAGGAAGTGGTATGATGAAACACAAAAGCAGCAATCACATTTTATGTACGTCGTGGCATCAGTTTCCGGCGGCGTCTTACTTCCGATGCGCTCTTCCACACTGATTAAGGTGCAAATTTCCACCTCGGATGCAGAGTTTCAACAGACATTTTATCCGTCTCTACAAAAAAAAGGGGTCTAGGCTGATTTTCAGGAGGATTCGTGTGAATGTTGCCACACTACATATCAATAATGTAGCACAAGGATTCATGAAGTAGTCATAATTAGTGAATTTATATCAATATATATTTTTCAACAGTAATTGCTTGATGATATAAATTTTAGGAGTTGTAGTTTGACTAAGCTGAATATTGACACTGAAATTTCTTAAAAAATTCTGTGCATTGGTTAAACATTGTACACTAAAACATCTTAAGGGATTATGTAGCTAGATAGAAAAAATTCAAGAAAGAAAGCATAGTTGGAAGAAGGTATGATGGGCGATGGCACAAGCATATAAAATATGTAGGGAATACGAGTAGGAAGAGATTGTTGTTTAGATTGTTGTACTGAATTTAACACTCACTCTTTGAACATCTCATGATCTCATATTTTCCCTAATTCCTGATAAAAAAATCAGAACAGCACTTTAAAACCTCACCTAAAAATATTACTATTGATTTGAATTTATTGTAAAATCACTAACACTCTTTTTGTATTGACAGAAAAGCAAAACATCTGATGTGAAAATTATTATTTCAACTCTACAAATTGTATTTTCATTCAAGTAAACATTATATTGTCAATATATATATTTATAATATTCATTTTTTAATTCATATTTTATACTTAGTAATAGTGAAGGCTTTGATATTTTCAAATAAATACTAGACAAGTTTACACATTATGATGCATGGGTGCAGAAAAAAGAAGCATAAAAACTACATTTTAGAGTGTTAAAAAACTGACCTACCCACCCACTAATTTCAATGAATACTATTTAGTTCTCGTGGCCTGTCCAGAAATAGAATGTTGTTAATATGTGGACAGCTGTCAAAGCAGCTGTTGCAGAAAATAGAGGGTGCCAAGCTATCGCGATATCTTTAGATGGTACCCGGCAAAATAGGGGCTTCAGTTCAAGGAATGATGCTATTTCAGCACGACGTATTTATACAGGGAAGATTTTTGTTCCCCGGAAAAACCACGCACTTTCTTTAAGGATTTAGAGCCATATATACTTTGGTTATTGACGTGTTTTTTGCCAAAATACCGTAACGGCAGATATTAGGATAACCATAACAGCGCCGTTTCAGTAAGAATTTCAATAGCACACTGGAAATATAGAGGTAGAAGGTGCCTTACAGATTTTCAACAACTCTAGGACAAACTAAAAAGTGCGTTATATCTACTATCTTGTTTACTGAAACTCGGTAGCTAATTTTTTACTTATGAAACTAATATACTGTGAATAGACAGCTCAGTTCTAAAACTTGAATATATTATATATGTAATGAAGTGAATGAGAGCGCATTTGCAAAGAATAGTGAAATCAATGAAGGGTGTCAAACTGTCTTATTGAAAATCTTTCAGTAGGTGAGGTTGCTTGAAAGATTTAGAAATTTAGGAAGTGTAGATCTATTATGAATGAGCTATTCATCAAAGTACATCCAGTCTTGTTAAATGTTCTCTGGTTGCTACAAAAAAAGATAGAATAAGAAAGAGAAAATCTAAAGAGGCTCCTAAAAGGGGGAAATGCTCCCAGACAACCATGCAAATTCTGATGAAACTAGTCACAGCTCTGCAAAGGTATTATTTTACTTAAAATGCCTTTTTTTAGTTTATAGTGCTTAATGTATCTTTTGACAAGAACTAATTTAGCCAGAAACGAAATAAAAAATTTAAATATTCATTGATAAGGATTGCATGCTTTAAAAGCTTTTTTCAAAATTTAGATTAGAAAAGATATATACTCATTGCCTTTTAAGGGCCTAAAATAGCATTATTTTCATATATTATTATGATTTTTCAAACAAATAACGTGAATTCTTAAAGGAGAAAACGTTAAAGAATTTTTTAAAAATTCTTTAAACGGAACAATGACAAATAATTCCTCGCCACTCTGCTATAGATTCTAAGAAAAGCACATTGGGAATGAGACATTTAACATTACGATCAGTGAGAGAAGCACATTCTAAGAAAAGCATATTTGGAATGAGAAATTTAACATTACGATCTATGTCGATCTCCGGGAATAACTTCCTCATCTTGTAATAACTCTCTATATATATAGCCTCGAATTTAAGGAATAACATAAATCATACATTTTTCAAATGTTTATTAGCATCTAAGTGACAGCAACTCAAGATGAACAAGCATAAGAAATTTTCCACATAAATTAATAAAGATGAATATGCCCAGTTTTCTTCCGCTGTTATAAATCTTTACTTGATCTTGGTTCAAAATAATGAAATGTGTTGCTAATAAGCCTCATGTTGCTTCACTATGTGTCGTAAATTAAAATTAGTCAAACTATATATAAACTATTTATACTACTATACATAGATAACGAATTTTCTTACGAAAAAAAAGATTTTTATGCATTTGTTTCTTATTTTTTTGTTTAGAGAATTGTGACTACTCTTATAAATCGCATTCATACGTAAAAAATTGTCCAAAGTATATTTACGGTAATATTTCTTTTTTATTGTTGTTTCTAAGCTTTATATTCCACAAATTTAAATTTTAATCACATATTTATTATTCCCCCCTGCTAATTTTGGTTCAAAGAATTTGAATTTTAATATGTAGAGCTTTAAAAAGCTCACACACACATGATGTATTTTTTTTTTCAATAAAAGCTTAAAGTATATTTTCTTAATTAATTATTTTTTAAAATACTTTATCAAAATTGGATCTAGACTTTTTAAGATGTTGATATAAATTTTTGAAGGAATTTGTGAATTATCTTCTCTTAAGGTATTTTTTTTACATATTAAGCCTCTTACTTTTCGATCTTTTAAATATATCTTTAATAATTATCCCTAAATTTAAAAACTAAGCCAATGTAGTTTTTAATCAACAGATTAATTTTAAGACTTCATTTAAGAAGTGTTAATTGGTTTTAAAGCCTTCTGCAAAAGTTTTCGATTAAATATTAATGCTGCTTTTCAAAAATATCAAAAAGTGATAAATTATTTTATTCCAATTTTTTCAGACAATGTATCTATTTAAGCTTTTTGAAGCTTTATGTAATCTAATGCTTTTAAATACGAAAAAGTAATAAATGCTTAAAAATACGTTTTAATATTACACTTAAGTTAACTTTTAGTAGAAAAAGATTAAGTTGCTGATTATATACTTTTATGCGCAACACTTATAACATTAAATGAACTCCTATGAAATTTTCCTTTCAAGTACAAATCATATTAAAATCTTCGTTGTTTGATTTTATTCAAATACTCTTGTTATTAACTAGTATCATGTAAATATGTTCCACATGTAATTTATATTGCAGCTAATTTGCAAGAACATATTTATTCTACAATTTTTAGACAAACATTTAGCATTTATTTTGCATCCCTCCCTCCCATTGTAAATATTTCGTTCTATTTATATTTTTAACTTCCAGCTAATATCAGATCTTTAAACCATTTTAATAAATCTGAAAAAAATTAAATGTTGTCACTGCGCTTTTCCTGTCTCATGCTATAAGAAGTTGACTTGCTTCCCCGATTGTTCCAGTTCCCGGTAGCTTAGTAGTTACTGTCCCGTGTGCCATAAATTTGGTCCTTTGTAGCACTGAAAGCCCACAGTGGAAAGGGGCTGAAGTACGTTAAATATATCGAGGCTCAAAGTCCTCCCTTTAGAGTAGCAGAGCAGTTTGGACTAAGGGTATGTCAGCTCAGGTGTCGTCCTTGTCATTTAGGGTTTCGTTAAGGATTCAGCATATCCTTTAGAACGTAGTTTAAACTGATTTTTTAAATGCTTCTAGAGCTTTAACACTTTCATAACAGCAATGGCACGCCTTTGTCCCGCTCTCCACAGAGCTGAAATTTAAACAAAACACAAATTCCTTTAAAGCTGGTTTACTTTACTTTGAAAATAATAATCAATTGCAATTAATAACAATTCTATTATAATGATTTATTTGTAGGTCTTGGAACACGAGTTATCTCGTTCCTCGCGATGAAAGTGTTAAGACCTTTTATATATATTCTAGTATTTTCTTAATACCTATAATAAATAAAAATACCTAATAAATACATATATACCAATCTGCAATAAATACCTAAAATTTCTTTAAAATAATTTGGCCGTTAGAGTCAAGTGGTCATGGTCACGAACTCGTGACCAGCATTGTTAAGTTTTGGGTTTGAAACATAGTGTCATTGAGTTCAAACAGATTAATTTAATGCTGGTGAGCGGCTGAGGCACGTTAAATTTATCTAGGCTCAAATTCTTGATTTTTATGTTGTGTGGAAGTTTTGGGAATGGAAATGCCAGCACAGGCGTCATTCACGTCAATTTACAGCGGTTCAGAATAACTGGATCAACAGCACCCGAATTGGTTCAAATTAGAACATAAATCAAAATAAAATCTAAAGAAAGTTCAGTTAATTCATTAATTAAATATTGTTTGGTGATTATCAAAAGCTATATATAATGAATACAATTGGAAAAATCTACCAAATTTCTTTCATTATACTTTGAAAAGAAAGGACAATAGTTATTGTATCTTTTTCTTGCAATTAATTGGAAAAAAAACTCAAAAACGCAAAAATGTTGCGAGAAGCATTTTTTTTAAAGATTTTAGAAACATTAGTACTATTAGTATTTTCAATTTACCATTTTATAAAGATTTCTTACAATATGTTCACCTTTCATTTAGTTTTCCAGTAAGTGAACTTTTAAATGTGGCTTTTTTGTATCGTTTGTTATTTTATTAAAGTAGCACTGAAATTGAAAATTAATCAAGTATGTTTTAAGCAAAAAAAATTACATTTCCCTTTATAATATAATTAAATTTTCCTTGTTTTTTTTTATTTTTTGATCTCGTAAAATAAAGCTCAAAATTACTTTGCATTAAATTCATAAAATGCAGTTGATCATGTACTTTCAAAAACATATTTCAATGAATTAGCATGAGTCTAACTTAGAAACATAAACTTAAGAGCCACATAATTAGAGATGTACAATTCTATGCAGAGTCAAAAAATAGCGCTGTGCCCAATTTTTATGTTCGAGAATGTTCTGTGGTAACTGTATATATAGCTAGTACTGTGTATATTGTTAATCAGTGGTTTCAACTGCAAGTATGGGCAAAACTTTCGATTTAGATGTCTTGCATCGTCGGCAAATGGAAGGTGCTTGACGCTTGAGTTAATAAATTTCCAAAATCGTCGGAGAACTAGGATTTTCAAGATCAACAGTGACAAAAGTATACACTGAGTACAAGTAAGGCACTGAGTACGGGGTACAGCTATTTAGCAAACTGCACAGAACAATGATATGAGCTTTGAACGAGCACGGTGTAAGATAGTTCAGTCGTACTGTAGGTAGCCAATACAGCTAAATATTAATTTAAATTACCATCCACTTGAATCTAGACGGCACTAGTCGTAGAGACAGTAAGTGGAAATGGCAACTTTTGCTTCACCGGGGAATGCACTTCGTGAGTCATAGAACTACAAGAGTACTACTGCTGAATGCACGTCATTAGGCTGCATTTCTTGCTTGGGTTAAGAGAACAGACATTGAACTCTAGCAAACTGGTAACGAGTAGCATAGAGTAATGAGTCTCAATTCCGACTACTTCATGCACAGGGTAGGCTAAAAATATGGCGTCACATTTATGAAGCCATGGATTCTGCATATCAGATTTAAAATCTACGAGATCATAGCTGTTAAATCACGGTTTAGATTGTTTTTTCTTGGCAATTTTTAGATTTTTGTTATTTGTATTAACTTTCCACATTGTGATTCGGTATATAAAGTTCCTAAGAGATCTTCCTCATTCACTTATGATGTACTGATCCACAAGCAATCGGGTTTTCAAGACAACAGTACCACTCTCAGGGATCGGTTAGCTATAGCGTGTTTGGATGAGTATTCCTCTGTTATTGGCATGAACTGACATACTTAGAAGCCCACACTTTAGTTCTATTAAATATCTTTAGAGAAATCTGTGAAACCATTTCACACATAAATTTAAAAATAACTAAATTGGAATAAATTTTGAATATAGTAAATATTAAATTATACTTATTATTAACGCTTGGAAGGGAAATATATGAAATAATTAATGCTATTGTTTAACTATTTAATTTAAATTAAATATTATTAATTTTTTCATAATTACTAATATGATAAAATCATCGAATTAAAAAAATTGCGATTCTCAAATATTTACGGGTTTTAATAAAGGTATTGACACCGGAACTCCTTTTAATATGACTCACACAACAAAAAGGATATTAAAAGACTGAGAGCAATATTTGATAATTTTCAATCAAATTTGGATTGTAACACGAGTATCTAGTGATTTATTTAATGTTTTATCTGACTAATATAACTACTATTTTATACTAATCTTCCATATGAGAAATTAAATAAGTATCAGCAGTCCATAAAAAATTATATACTCTCATCAAAAAGTATTTTTTAATTATTTAGAGCACAAAATTGCGTTCCAGGTAATGTATTTTGTTAAAAGGCATACAGCCGACACACAGTCACATGATGAGTTGCACCGTAACTTTAAAAAATTATAACATAAAAGATACCATAAAAGATATCTTACAAGAATAGTTAAGTATTTATGAAACATTTTTTGAAATCTTGCAATATTTTCAAAAGGTTTTATGATAGATTTGTGTGCCTCTGTAAAGCTTATTTTTCGATCTAAAAAGGTAGTAAATTCCCATTTGCTTTCTTCCTATTATTTCAAAAGTTTCAGCTTCTATACTTTGTACTTCTGCTGAAAGCACACTCTTGTAATAAAAATTTAATACTTTTACCTGTTCAATTCTTCCACTTCCTTGAACTGACCATAGCTTCTACATTTAAGCAAAATGACTTTATTACAATTAATAATAATTTTGTGTTATGATGCTATTTAAATTTTAGATTTGCAAAGTAAGTAATTACGAACTTAAAAACTTAAAATAACATACAATTTTGTTCAAAATTACAAATCAGTTTATAATTAATTTTATATTTCTGATTTTTTATTCTTTTAAGAGCTAATTTTTACATGTTACGCTAAATTCTTGAAAAATCGATTTTTTTTTTCAAAACTACTTTACTCATGGTTACTCATTATAAAAATGTGCATGATTTTTTCAAGATGCTGTTTTACTTATTTTGTGTTAAAATAAGTAAATTTGACATTTAAAGTTTTTGATATAACTATATAAAGTTTTACTAACTGATATTATTTTTAAAATAAAGATATAGTCATATTGATATGCTCATTGAAATTTTTATTTTAAAGCGAAATATGCAATGGTTAGGAGATATTTGAGAACATTGTATTTCAAAGTTACTATAATCCACCAATTTGCCCTTTAATCTAAGGAATATTATAGTTCAAATTAATGGTCTGTAAAAATAATAGATAAATAAAACATAACATAAATAAATTATGTCTGAGTATAATTAATGTCTGATTTCAATTAGAGTGTTAACGACTTTCTAATATTTTGGTATCAAAATCTCATTACACTGAGGATATTTTGTGTAACTAATTTCAATTTAGATATAAAAATAAAAGAGATATTTTACGCTTGGTGTTTAAGGCTTTTATTTATATTATGTTTGATGTACTTATAAAGTTATTTCACATTAAACTTATTTGCAAAAAATATAAAATAAGGAAATTTCTTTTTAAAAAAAATATCTTATTTCTTCCGTTAAAATATTCGCAGGAAAATTTTTATTACATCAACTTCAGAAAATATTTTAAATCATTTTTAAAAGATGTATGAAATGAGTATTTAAAATGATTTATTTGTAACAAATCTACGAGATTCCTAAAACAGAAAATGCAAACCATTCAAAACACGCCTTTCCTATTCTTGTCTTAAGCACTTGTTTTATTGTTAAATGGAGTTTAAAGGCAAATATTGGAAGCCGTATTTCCCTCTTTCTAGTTTTATTTATAGTATAATTTATTTTTTGTCACATTGAAATAATAGTGCCAAAAATGTTTATTTATTAGGGAATATTTTTTTCAAAAATATGACATAAAATTACATTTGTGACTAAGAAATGATTGCTACTGATGAAAAGTGATATTTCACGAAACATTAATAATAATATTGCTATGTATTTTGAGCCTGATATGTCAGTATTTGGTTTCGTGCAAAATGCAATTAAGTTTCTTCTACTGACTACTCTTTTTATTCTTTTTAATGACAATAAACTAGTACAACATAAATGTTAATTGCTTTTGTAATTCGACATATACACGACGTCATAGACTTTATAATCGCATCGTTTAGTCAATGTAATAGCCTGGAGCAATCACTATCTTACTGTATATGTCACACTATAAGTTTTTTTAATACATTGATACCCGAAAACCGTAGGGTGGCCGAGTTTGTGAAAGTGCCAGGTTATTGGAAATGGAATTAAAAAAAGAATAAGTAGAAGGGTTTATTCAAAAAATATTGTACTGCACGTGTATGTATTGTTTGCTTGACAATACAACATAAAATATACCACCCAAATACTTTTAAACAAAGAAGAAATATGTTACTCTATGAAGGCATAGAGGATTTACTACATGAAAATGAAAAAAAAATCAATGAATACGTTGTATTTAGTACAAAAATTAACGTTTACCTTGATAATTTATACGGTTTAGAATAAATCTCTCAACTGCCGAATAAAAGATACGTCCTTCTCTCTCCAATGCCACCGTTTACCACGTAGGCGTGCGTATGTTATGTACATAGGAAAGAAAGGTATGTAGGAAAAGAAAAAGAATGAAAAAGCAAATCCTCTGAAATATGTAAATTCTTCTCAAACATTGTCAAGGTCTTTTTATTGCATTCCAAAGCCTTTGGAATAATTTTATGAATAGCAATTAACAGAAAAGATTGTACTTCGAAAAACGTATGTATACCTCCGGGCCAATTGATGCTTTGGCTGAGTGAGACGTTTATATACGCAGATGCATTTAAGAGGTTAGAGTCGTATTGTAGCTTTAGCGTCAATTAGTGAGTTCAATACATTGTTATTGTATTTAGCGTTAGTGAAAATTACGATTGAATATTGGATCGCAAATATTGAAACTCTGAGAATCACTGCAATAACCAATTATAGTATGCATGCGAATTTTTCCCTGAGGGTACAATGCGCACTGCAAGCGCTCTTCAAGTACAATGATATCAATGCACATCTCGAAATTTAGATTATTTATGTAATCGATAATGTCGTAAATATTTCAACGTGTGCTGCGAAAGTATTGTTAATGGCTCAAAGAAGATAAGTTGAATTATTTTTTTTTAAAAAGAGGAATCATCGAAATTTTAGAAATTGAACAAGTACATTTGTGATTAATTTTAATCACCACTTTACATGTTACACTATGAGTAGTTTCCCATCTTTGGGAGTGAATGAATGTTTATTAACGCCTTGCTATATTCCTTTAAGACCCAACCCGCACGATCGGGTGGGTAGGTATTCTTATACGCTTTTATTTCTGGAATAGTCGTGTGTAAGAAATTTCCAAATTTCATGTTTGAGCAGGTTTGCAGAAAGTGTAAAGTACCACTTTTTATCGACAGTCGATGGTTGTGGTCCATGTTTTACTTTCAGCTGGCAAATCTAGCTTCGTTTACAAATACAGCGAAAACACGTCTTCTTTTATCTGTCGTAAAAAGACAATTATCAATACATTTTTAATTGCTTGGATACACATTTTTGTCTTAATGTTTAAGTAATTTTAAAATAGAAAACATATTAATTATACTCCATTAATGATGTTTGTAGGACTTAGTACTTCTTTACCTGCACGAGTGTGTGATTTAGACGTTACTTGAGTCACTGCAGCTGTAAAGGTTAGTGCTTGCCATGTGTGTGAGTTTTTTCTGTTTCAATAATTTTGATGGAAGCCTAAGTAATATTTTCTATAAACCATAATTTCTTGAGGTTGTCATGATGAATCTTTTTCTCTTCTCTCTATCCTTTTTTCAACTAATTTTCTCTTTCATACGTTGTTGAAGGGTATGGCATTTTCATCCTTAACACAGATATCTCTATCCCCCCCCCCCAAAAAAACCCTGGGTTTTCAGGTGGGTGTTGGTAAGGTGTGGTCTATTCCTTAATTAATTTATTTTTTTATAAAATTTCTGATACCTTTTATTATTTTTCATGCAATACTGTGCTAGCTTTTAATAAAAAAAATTCAGATGTCTAAAAGGAAAAGAATTCTCACACGGGAAGAAATTTCACAATTGATTAATAAATCAGATTCTGAACTTAGTGATCTTTCACATTATGACTTTGCTGTGGGAAACATATATGAACCTCGTATACTGAATAGGGAATCAAGTTCAGATGAGAGCGCTGAAGAAAAACATGGAAATATTTGTAATGGAAGGACAATTTTGGATCATACTTTACAATCAAAATCTCTTGAGCCCATTCATTTCATTATTTTAGCTGTATCAAGATCTTTGTTTCAGTACAAACAAAATGCAATATCAAATAAAATTCCCTTAAAAATCGAAATGGTTCTCTTAAAACTAAAATTAGAGCTGAAGCGTAACAGCATCTCCACCTACTAACAAAAGTATTTTAACTGGTGATGTAGATGACATTGTTGTAATTTCTCCTGCAAAAAGATCGTATTATATTTCACATGCTAAAAGGTCATGCAAGGATAAGAACCATCACATGTATAGGCCTTTTGATAAGTTGATGACATTTCAAGGCCTCGAAAGTGCAGATTTGAAAACTGCGAAAGCAATTTGAAAACACATAGTGAAAAGTACAGTATTTATATTTATGCTTGTCAAAAACAAAAACATGCTTTAAAGATTTTCACAAAAAACAAATAATGTGTTTAGGAAAGAATTAACTATACATCAATAATTTCCTTATTTGTAACAATTTTAGTTGAATTAAGTTTGTTTCTTCCATCAATTTAGAGCTAAAAAATGTATAATTCGTAAATTTAATAGGTTTCGGTTTCACAAGTAAAGCCCAACCAGCACGATCGAGCGAGTATCGTCTACGTTCCGGGGGGCAGGGGGGACGAGAATTTTTTACTATGTTTTCCAGTGTCTATGGGGTCAATACAGTGTTAATAACGAGAAGAATCTAATATTTAAAGATAAAAATATTTCGGGCCTTAAAGGGATAAAGCAATACTAAGGCTATTGGCGGTGGACCTCGTAATTTTAAACCATGGTCAAGTGACGTAGAAGATGGCAGAGTTGCACACCTTTCACCAAAATTCCCCATTATGTCAACGATCTAGATCTATTGATTCAGTACAAAAATATTACAAACGTTTATAGGCAAGCTATAAGAGATCATTTTAAAGTAACAATACTTAAATAAGATTATTTTTCATATTTAACCAGAGAGCAAAACTGGAAGATGATTGACATAAAGCTTACGAAACCATAAGAAAAGAAACATTCAGGTAAATAGTTTACAGAAATCTCAAGCAGAGTGAAATGTATATTAGATTTACAGCTGTTTTGCAAGCATTTTACTCGTGTAAAAAATCCATTTATGATGCAATCAAGAACATAGAACGAGACAGACACTCAAGGAGTTGTGAGGTTTTCACACGAAATACGATTCAGTTAGAAGATCTATTCCAGACTTAGCATAACCAGTAGGAATGTCTTAGGTATTAATACAATGAGAACAGTGCTGCGGCAATAGCATTTTAAAGTGGGCAGGCATAGTTTGATCTTCACGTTTTCCGAGGATACCCGGATCTTGAAACAAGACATTATAGAGACGTTATGGAAGCTCATTTTATAGGCTTTTTCGAGGTGTTGCAGGTGCTCATTTATTAATTTTGGACGACAATGTGACTTCTTTTCACTTTCAACTCACAGAAGAATATTTTTAGTGAAGCTATCAAGCGCATGAAATAGCCAGAGATATTCTCTGGTTTAAATAAGATTAAAAATTTTAAGACGTAGGTGGACGAAAGGCTTACAGCCAAAAGGTACAATTGGGATAAACTTAAAACTGTTCCGGTGCAAAGTGATAGAATCTGTCACCCCAATTGATCCAGATCATCATTCATAGCAATGAAACATCACTGTGATGTTATATTGCAGCAAGAGCTAACAAAACTTCTTCCTTATCAAATACAGTATATTCTTTCTTTTTTTTTCTTGCTTTTTTTCTTTCATTTTGAATCACATGGTTGAATCAATCTCAACGCGTTTATTTTCTAATTAATATGAGAAATCACATTCTGCGTTTGTTAGATTTACTGTATTTCTTCCTACTTGAGTGCACCAAATTACATTTTGTTCAGTATTTATTTTGCATATTATCTAACAGAAATAATTAGTATGTTTTTAGCTTCTATAGTAGTATTCCCGCAGTTTTTTTACATTAATTTAGAGTTAAACAGAAATTTTTCGTAAAAGTGTTCTTTTTTTTTCTGGAAATAAATAAAACTCTTTTTATCCCCAGCAAATATGAAAATAGAAGTTTTGAAATCAGTAATAACAGTTTATATTAATATGGTATATTTATTATTATGTTTTTATAGAAACATATAAGTGTACATCTTTAAGAAACCGTGTTAGAAATCAGAATAAGGGGTCTCAGGGGTGTTAAAAATGTTTCGAGAGCACAAAATATGAACAATTTTCGACTAGAAATAATTCTTTGAGGTTAAAATGAAATAATTTGATTCTTTTACACATTTTTTATAAAGGAATAAAGTTTCAAAAAAGTATAAAATGTCTAAAATATAATCATAATTTTAAAAATAATAAGCACATAAATATAAGAAAAATTTTTGTAAGAAACAAATAGTAAGTTTTACGACGCGCATGATATTTTCTGAAATAATAATTCTAATTACTAGCAATAAGTTGATTTATAAAGTCAAATATATCCTTATTAGATGGTAGCGATTAGATATAAAAAGAATAAAAAATAATATTTTTTAAAAATAAAAAAAATACATTTTTAAAATTTTTTCCAAAAAATTTAATTTTTTTGAAATTTTTCAAGGAAATTACAAATATGTAGTACTATAAATAGCTAGGATTCAAAGATTATGATAGAGTTTATAATTCTGTAAAGTTTTATGCATCAAAGTATGATAGTTTTTGAAACGCAATGCGCGTAAGTGAAAAAAACACAAACTGAGAAAAAAGGCTTTAAAGTTTTAAATTGAATTTGAGAAAATAAATTTTAAAACTTACATGCTAAAATGCTCCAGGATGATAGGATATGCCTTCCTGTTGCTCAAACAGCTCAATTTCTGTACTCTTTTTAATTTTTTTATCTCTCCAAGCTTCAAACGATGACGTTGAGCTCCTCTTTCTTGACGTAAAGATTCGACGATTGTCACGTTCAGCCAGGGACACACAAACATTTTTGTTAATTTTTAAGCCAAATTTCTCTAAAATAGTAATAAGTATTTGATTTCCATCATTAAAAATGCTGGTTGCTAGATTTGCAGCAATCTCTGCAATCTGAAGGCTAGAATCAATCGTCTTCGAACAAAACTTCCAGATTAATGAATTTAAACTTTCATTAGGATTCTGTGTCTTACCTCCTAAGCATTTCTTCAGGAGTGCCAGATGAGATAAGTCTGCAAATACAGGCTTAATTACATCTCGAACAGCTTTCGCAACTGAGGGTTTGTGTTTATAATTTTGTAAATTATTATTAATTGCGGCATTATACTTACTCTATGTATTTGGATTTGTAGGACAAAATCAGTGCATCGGTTCATCATCGGTGCTGCAAGAATGACCCCAAACAGCCCAAATGGCTTTCCGCATTTCCTTTACACTAGTAGAATTGCATCGAATAGCATTACCATAGTAATGCGCAAGCTTATCAATTAAACTATCAGTTAACCTACCTTTACCGCCTATAGTTTTACCATCAGATAATTTCTTCTTACCATATACTAATTTAAGCTTCCTAAGCCTTGTACCCATTCTCTTTTGCACATGGCCTACACATTCTATTTTCTGAATAAGATGGCATCGCCGTATGGATTGTTTTCAGAAAGGGCATTGAATGTTTTTGTGTCGCCATCTCCTATGTAGTTCGAATATTTCAGGTTGTGAAGCTTTTCTGATCGATTAAAAATCCTCAACATCCCGTCAACCTCCATCTTACCAGCAGAGCCAGAATAATTTTTTCTACGTGAAATCTTATGCGCTCTTTTCCATTTATTGTACTTGATACCAAACTTTACCCCTTTATAACTGTCGCTTCATTTGCAAAATGAGGACAACACTTCCCTATCCAAAACCTTACCTGTTTCGGCCCCATTAGAGTACATACTCCAATCAACGATGAATGTCCTCTCGTCTTCCAGGTCCCATCACCACTTACCGTTAAAATGTTATCAGGTAACGAAGAATTTTCTTCGACAGCTGCCCTGTTCATGCTTTCTTCGGCGAACTTCCTTCATAACAAGTGAAAGTTTTTTATTAATAACATCATATGATTTTTGTTCAACAGGATTAGGAAGACTCATTACAGAACAAAAGGTTTTTAATGACTCTAAACCTTGACCTATGCATCTCATTGCTAAAATAGATCTTCTGTTAATTTCTGGAGCATTATTTTTATTCCCAATGTTTTCACAGCTTGAAAAAGTACAAATACTCCCACAGTTTTTACAATGTATTTCAAAATTCGAACATAAACCACAAGTGGATTTTTCATTAATTGTTAATGGTTTATGACATTTTAAACAGCATGATACTGACAAAATAGAGCTAAAGGTTGAAATAAAATCAAAAATACGATATTCTTTGAAGTTTTCACTTACCTTAACAAGATTTCACTTTAATGAAGTCTGAATTCCTGAAAGTTTTTTACTAGAAGCATTTTTCATTTCGGCACACTTACTTGTACTTTTCAATTCTGCACACTTTCTCGTATCTTTCATATCTGTAACATGTGAGTCACTTACCTTTAAATATTTATTACCTCTAAATCTTTTGTTGGGGCGATTGCCCAACGATTTTTTCAGAATAAAACAACACATATATTCGATTTAGATAAGCGTTTTAAAAGAACGTGTACTAAAGTAAACACAACAGAATCAAAACACGGCAGAATGAATGTGTTGAGTTGCAGGCTTCCTTCTGATCAACTCAAGCGCTTAAAATATTTCATGAGGCTTATTAAAAACAAAAAAATAAATGGTATGCATGAATTTAAAAATAAATGGGCGTGGCATGTGTCCATTTAAAAGTTGTTATGACTAAATTGCTGTTTGCAATTTTTTGAATAACTTTCGAAGTTTTTAGAGTATTGTCACGTGGTTAGTATCAAAATGTTCAGAAAAAAATGAAGAACAAGATATATTTTTTTCGAAAATTCGAAAAAAAAAATTGTTAACACCCCTTAGACCCCTTACTCATATATTTAAGTTTATTAAAGTATTTATGTCACCAAATTTTAATATTTCAACAAGTCATATAATGTGATTTCTAATTGTGTCTATATATATATAATGATAGCAATAATAGAATTATAAATAAGGTGGTGAATTCATTGAAATATACTAAATAATATAATTGTATTAATCAAAGCTGTATTTTTACTCTAAAGTTTTTATTAGAATGAAAGCAGAATTTTCCTTTTAAGCTTAAAATATTCTTAGTTTTAAGAAATTTAGGTTTCGGGAACACTTTTCTTTTAATACTCTATTGATATTAAAATGATTTTAAGTAGTAAAATCTTAATTTGCTTAAAAGTTATAGGTAAATGGAACTCGTCCAAAAAGGAAACTACAGCTTGCAGCATACTTTAAAAATAATATTAATACATAAGTATATCCTTTCTAGAATATAGATTTAGAATATATTAAAAAAATAACGAGACCGTAGAATATATTACAGATTTAGAATGGTTGTAAAATGTATTACATGAGAAATAAAATTGTGAAATAGGGACGAAATTTATTACAGACAGAAACTATATGTTATATGTATTAGGAGCATGAAATATGTTACAAATATAACAAGGTGTAGAACATTTTCTAAAAGTAATATCATATATTTTAAAATGGTAATACTTTTAGATATAATACGACCGTGAAAATATTTTCCTAAAGTATGAAGACGTAGTAAACCTCTTATTAAATTGGAAATTATATATTAGAATCTATTTTCTCAAGAAATATTTTTCAAGGGCTCTATTAGATGTTAATGTTAATCCTTTATTGACTTCATTCAATTAAAGGTAAGGAAATTTAAAATCTTTACCCAAACAAAAACAATTGTGAAATGCCAGAAAATGCTGTTCGTTTCTTCGTTTCATTTGAATGAAGCCTAAGTTAGAAAAATATTTACGATTCATCGTCCAAGTTACTAATCTAGAAAAAATTGTGGTGAACAAATCACAAAATTATTTTTGGAATTTGTTTATTCTTACAAACTTAGAGCTGCACAGTTTGATTTTTTTATTTAGATAATGCACAAATAAAATGAATACATATTATTGAAAGTAGGTTTACGAAATTGTATATTTTCCGAGTTCAAGTCCTTTACGTCAACAGATATAGAGTAATAATATATTTAATAAATATGAACCCATTACCGTTTTTGGAAATTAAATTCCTTGTAAAATGCACGTATGTATTAAAAAACGGTGTAATGTGTTGGATTTTGGGAAAAAATTGATTCTAATAATTTATTATCGAATTAATTTTTTTTCATAGTTAAAAGTATTTAGTGACAAAAAAGGAATAATTAAACTCCCTCTTCATTCATATGTTAGTTAAATAAAATAAGAATATGCCCTAAAACCTGAAATTTTCTTAAACATTTTCTCTCTACTCATCCTTCCCTCTTTAAATGTATATGTATATAGATAGATAGATAGATATAGAGAGAGAGAGATAGAGATAGGGAGACAGATATAGATAGAGAGATAGATATAGATAGAAAAACAGACATAAATAGAAAAACAGACATAAATAGAGAAATAGATAGAGATAGAGATAGAGATATACATAGAGAGCCAGAGAGAGATATATATAGGTAGAGAGACAAATATAGGTAGAGAGCCAGAGAGATAGATAGACAGAGATATAGATATAGGTAGAGAGACAGATATAGATAGATAGATATAGATAGATAGATAGATAGATAGATAGATAGATAGATAGATAGTTAGATAGATAGATAGATAGATAGATAGATAGATAGATAGATAGATAGATAGATAGATAGATAGATAGATAGATAGATAGATAGATAGATAGATAGATAGATAGATAGATAGATAGATAGATAGATAGATAGATAGATAGATAGATAGATAGATAGATAGATAGATAGATAGATAGATAGATAGATAGATAGATAGATAGATAGATAGGATAGATGGATAGATAGATAGATAGATAGATAGATAGATAGATAGATAGATAGATAGATAGATAGATAGATAGATAGATAGATAGATAGATAGATAGATAGATAGATAGATAGATAGATAGATAGATAGATAGATAGATAGATAGATAGATAGATAGATAGATAGATAGATAGATAGATAGATAGATAGATAGATAGATAGATAGATATAAATCCCTCATTCTGCATTGCAAGCACCGTTTTCATACTCACGCAAATTAATAAAAAAAGTTTATTAAAAAATGTATTCCATTGCAAAAGGGATTTTTATTTAATTTCTTAAAGTGATTTTTAAATTCATTTGATAAAAGTAAGTACTATTTATAACTTACAAATTATCATTTTTAAAAATTCTTTTATTCTTCTTAAGATATTTTTTTATTTCATATTTATAAAATACATATATGAAAGTGGTATGAGCAAATGAGTGATAGATGAACTTGATCCTGATTTCTTTCTTTCTCTCACTTAATTCATTTTTTCAATTTATTTGCAAAAATCTGCTTGTATTTTAATTCATTTCTCTATTACTATCATTTTCATAAGATTAAAATTAATTTCCGTATTTAATATTTTATCTAGTTTTCTGTTTTTCAAATATCTTATCTACATATCACAAAAAATACGTTATTTCACTGCTTTGCTTTAGTATACTTAGCGATACTAATAAAAGCGGAATTCCTGTAAATGCTTCCATATTTCATAGAAATATGCGAATACTTTGATTGTGAGTTAAAATTCATATCCCGAAACTTTTAATAAGAGTTACAAACATAGCATCAGGAAGTTCTGGGAAAGATAATTTGGCTAGCGTTATGAATTTTAAAAACATAATTTTTATAACCTTTTAAAAATAAAGAGTCATACTGACAGACCTGTTAAGAGATCAATCCGGATTTAGTCCTTCAGAAGAGAAAAAAGTCCTTATTAATGGAAATGCATGGCAGTTTTATTATTCCCTAAAAAGAGAGAAATTTACTTAGCAAAACTTCGCACTTATTTGACTTCTTTTAAAATAGTTTATTATTTTAGGGATATTTATTTATTATTATTGCACAGCGATGTGTGTGTGTGTGTGTGTGTGTGTGTGTGTGTGTGTGTGTGTGTGTGGTGTGTGTGTGTGTGTGTGTGTGTGTGTGTGTGTGTGTGTGTGTGTGTGTGTGTGTGTGTGTGTGTGTGTGTGTGTGTGTGTGTGTGTGTGTGTGTGTGAGAGAGAGAGAGAGAGAGAATTATATTAACATACAAAGGCTCAACACCCAAAGTGCAACACTTTTATAAAAACACTCCAACCACGCAAAATTTTAAACGTGTATCGAAAATGATATGATATGTAAGTGATTGTGCGTAATTAGAATTTATTCCTCATAAACACATATCAAGGATGGTGATTGTGGAAGCCTAGTGTTTATGGTCACAAACTCATGGCCGGCGCTCATAAGTTCGAGATTTAGAACCACTGAAAATCAGCAATGAGCTTACTCAATCGATTCCGAACTAAATATTTAATCGAATGAATAATTTGAGAAGCAAACGTTCAACACAAATGGCAACAGACGTAACAAAAGTTGGGCATTCAAAATGCAGTCCAAGAGAGAGCACGACATATCAACGACAGAACTTTAGAAGGGAGATAATGCTGAGTACAAAGGGGAATGTTTAAAAATGCAGTCTTCTGCAAGGTAAGAAAAATGATTAAATCAGTATCAAATGTTAGGGCTGGAAGTAACTGTGGGCAAGTCTGAGTTAAATGAATATGATAGATGCATTGTTGACAATCGTTGAAAATAGTGTCACTACATTTTAACAAAATTGATCTGGTAATGAAGCAGGCTGTACACCCCAGATCAGTCATTCACCAATCATCGACCAGACGTAATCAGTAATAGATCAAAAAATGGTAAGCCAGGGTAGGAATGCAATCTGAGAGCTAAGAACACCTCTCATGTGGTTGCGCATTGTCTTGTTGGAATGTGTTCACAAACAGCTTTTGAATAGCTCAAAGCCATCTGAGACAAAGCACTGGTTGTTCACTGTACCGTCAATGTGTTCTAGGGGATTCGGAAATGGAATCCAATATCCTGAGCTATAATATCAGGTACTTAAGTTATGACCGTGTGACCATGCATAAGGCCACAGTTACACAATATTTTTACAAGATGTTCCCAAACTTTATTCCGAGCATTTTGGAATTGCAGAAAAAAGTTTGACTTTATATAAACATAGAATGTGTTCCATTCCGTTATCCATATCTATTTTTATTACACCATAGCAGGTGCAAGTGCCTCTGGTTTGACACAATGTTAATAACAACAAAGAATGTCTTGGGGACATTCCAATAATCCACAAACAACTTCAAAAGGGACATCCGACAACGCTTCTTGTGCAACAGACTTCATTTTCTTGTTATAGCTTTCTTGATATGGCACAGTGATGCACACAATATCCTAGTCATCGCATGTAGAGATGAAACAAGGCTGGTGCAATCAGTTCCGTTGGTCAGTCATTTCCTTCTGCATACATTGATTACAGCATCACTATCATTTGATTACAACTGCGCATTCTCTAATTTCTTTGAAAAACAATCCGTATTCCCTATAGACAGCAAATTTTCCATAAAGAAAAACATGCTTGAACTACACTCATATACTATTTCGAGGCACTCAACCGAACTAAAATTATTCCCATATTTCCAAACGGCATATTGCTCACCCATTATATAGTGCTTATTGACTGTACTACAAACAGCCATCAGGTGCACGTGCTTTGAAATTTTAATAATTTACATATGCTACTGCGATACACAAGATGAAAATTTCGCGTAATTTAAAAGTTTCTTTTATGGTGTTGTATTTTGAGGGATCACAGTCAGAGGGATCCTTACATCAGTAATGGTAAAGAGAATTACAGAAAATATTTTCAAAATTTATCATACTATTATGAATATATTAAGAATCACAGGGACGATTTTGTATTTTTGAGTTAATCCATGTGAGAACCCAAAAGGAACAGCATTAAGCTTTAAAATATTTCAAAATAAAAAAGAACTATGTATATTGTTTTTATAAGAAAAATGTGGCTCTAACAAATTTTTGGATTAAAGGGCACAACTATTACAATACCAACTACTAGCTTCTGAATTCTTTTTTAAAAACTCTGGGCATTAATTTATCAGAGCCTAAATTTTTGAAATTCTGTTAAAGCGATTGTTTAAGTAGAAATTGAAGGCTTTCACGTTAATTTAAACTGAAAACAAAAAATTATGGAGTGCATACCTTTTCAAATTATATCCAAATTTATGTTACCTATTGGATGTGCTATACTGAAAAATATTAAGCACCGATAAAAGCATGTGAATGATTTCATAAGATGAGTCGATACGTATGAAAAGAGCAATAAATAAATAAAATACATTTAAAAATTAACTGATATAATTAAATCTCTTTTTTATTAGTAATTAAATTTCACAATTTTTCAATTTTAATTTGGTGTATATGGCACCCGTATCAGTCAAATACGGTATGATTTTAACATGAGTTGCAAAAAATAGTTAAACCTTTCTCGTTTAATAATGTAAAATAAGTAAGTAACAGTAATCAGCCTAAAAAGAACAATTTTGAAATCGATATTTAGACATACTCTGATGTATAAATTACTTAGTGTTATTAAACTGTTTTAACATGTTCACTACAGTTCAATTCATGAATTATGTCTAGTAAATTATTGCTAGAAATTGATTCATCATATACCCAAAACTCTAGACTTTCCACAGTCAGAGTAATTAGCTTGTGAATTAGAGCAATTATAGACAGAAAATATTAGAACATCGATGTCTAATATGCAGATAGTAGTACAGTGTTTCTATTAACCCGGCACTTCTCACTCAGGGTGTGTCATACCCACCTTCGAACTTTCTTTAATGTTCAATCTAAACCTTTTTTGGAAAATGGATAGTTTCCCGTGTAACTGTCTTTAAGGTCATATCCGTTGGGGGCCTTAGCTTGCAGGCAAATTTTAAATATATATTTTTGAATATCGCCTCTTCGGGTATGTCATACCCTGCGCGTGAATCACCGTTACAGTTCTGAATGCATGATCACGTTTTAAATCTGCCTTATGCTATGACATATTATTGTAGTTATGATGAAGAAATTGTATATTTAAGTAATGTATAACATGCAGTATTTAATAGATATAGTGCAACACAGTATTTTCGGATAAAGAAATTCTCTTCGCGGTTATGATGAGGAAAAATCAAATGATGAAGTGTATAACAGCAAGTATGATTCCTCCACTGAAATCGTTCCAGATTCAGAAAAGGGAGACACTTTTGAAAATAAATGTTCTATATGTAGAGACAAAAAAATTTGGGAAGAACGTAATTTTAAAGGAGACAACTGGTACACATCTTATCTACTTTCAGATGAACTTTTGAAAGAAACTATTGCTGGAACAATAAGAGAAAATAAAAAGAAAATCCAAAATTTTTGAATTTAAAGAATGGAGGGAAATTTATTCCTATATTTTTAGTTTTAAAAAGATACAGATTTAAAAAAAATTAAGATAAAGTGAAAACATCGCACTAATTCACGACGAGATTAGAGGAGTGTTTATACAATGCACTGAATGCCCTTATAAAAAGAACAGAAAACTAAATTTACTTTTGAAAAATATAATAAACATATTGTATTTCCTACTTTGCTTTCTTTTTAACCTTTTAGGTCGTTTTTTTCGCGGGCGTGGTGCCGGGTTAATATGCAGGAGAAAAGTGTAATATTTGTATTCCTACTCTTTCTTTAGCACATAAATTGAAAATTTTCTTCATTAACATTTTTTTCATTTCCAATGATTGTATGAAAGTCATATTCACTCATTGGGCCTGAGAATCTCATTTGTGGAATTTATATAATATGGATGCATTCATTTTATATATGATATTTTAAAAAAAATATCCCACATTCAACACTCTCTATTTAACACGCAAAAAATAACACCAAGAAATAGTCCTCAATTATCATTCCTAAAATAGGGACTACAGAGTATCACGAACTTTTTTACTACATGCATATTTACTTCTATGTGCTTTTTTAAGTATCGATCTTGTTCAATATACCGAAAACAATTTACTTTTCAGTACCTTTCTAATTAAAACTGCGAACTCATTTAATTAAGATTAAGGATGTTTCATGCTATTGGGAATTCGAACATTTACAATATGTGTTAATTAACTCCCTCACGAATTTATTTTCTTTTTTTTTTACAAAGTGATATAAGGAAGGCAAACATGAAAAAAAATCAGCTTCTTTTAAAGTATTTTTTGTAGGGTTGAAACCTTATTTAATTTTATTTATTCTTGGCATGAATTTCATTTTAATCAATGGTAATTTTAAATTCGGTTTTATTAAAGAGCACACTGTAAGGTATTTCCGAAACTTAAGCTCGAAGATTGAAAACTACTTCTTTAAGCTTTTCTGGATAAATATTGAACTTGTTTTACATTGTTTAAGAGATTAAGTTTTGAAAAATTTATTTAAGAAAACTCAAAAATTAAATACTTAAAAAATAACTGGAGTTCATGTAAAGTATTTTAATTATATAGGAGTTCATGTAGTATTTTTTTAGATGTAACAATTTAAATCTTGTCCATATATAATAACATGTTTTAAAGGTGTATTTATTCTTTACTTAAAAGGACTAATGTATAAAATACATATTATTTTAGAAATTTGATGTGACTAAAAAATGATGAAGGATTTAAACCTCATTTATCACATTTTTTTCTTCATGTGATATTCTCATTTATAACATCTGGATTTGATTTTGATTTTTATGTATGCATTAATTATTCTGAAAACGTAATTTAGTATTTAGAATAAGCATATTTTCATTTCAAAATACTTCAAAAAGTAAAACTAGTTTAATAACTATGTACAATTTAGTCTTTTATCAAAAGAAAGTTGTTTAATAAATAAGGATTTCAACCAAATACTTTAAAATCTGGAAAATTAGTTTTTCACTAAATGGATACCAGAAACGTCAATTAATGAAGAAAAAAAAAGAAATTAATCCTGAAATTTAAGGAAATTGCTATTATAAAATATTAAAATAAAAGGTAAAAAATTTATGTAATTTTGCTTCCCTATTTGTTTTTAAAGCAATGAATAATTTCAGAAATTCAGATATATCTTGGATTGCTAAAATTTCTATCATAATTGCATTGTATACTGAATCCTCATAAAGTAAAGCAGCATATTTTTTATAATGAAGAAGAAACTTGCAAACTCTTGCTAAAAGTTACACCACAATACAAAAACATTCGAGTTTATTTTAAATAATATCCATCGTTGTTAGCTCAGACATTTGAATATTTTTACATTGTAATGATGAACATGTTATTAATCTGAAAAACAATTCAAAATAAATAAACTTCTTGTCTAACATTTTTGGCTGAATCGAAAAATAGAGGGAGAGCTATATATATATATATATATATATATATATATATATAAGGGGTTTTTTCATTCGGTTGATTCTCGTTATTTTTTCGATTAAAAACGCGCTTTTTATTTCGACTTATAATTGACAAATAAAATTTTTCATGTATGGCTTTGCTCAAGTTGTAATAATTCATTGCTTTTATGTAGAAATTATTTCACAAACATTCAAATTAACATGAATGCCATCTACCGATATAAAGTTAATCATGAAAATCAAACGTATCAATAAAATCAAAATTAAAAATATTAACAGTTATTTATTGCACGAGGTGTGACGCAAAAAAAACGAGACTGGTTCAATAAATAATTGTATGTACAGAATCCTTTCTCTGTGACATTATCACCTTCAAAATAATTCTCTTGATCATTCCCACTCTTCTGCATTCGGCACTGCCATTACTGGTAACAATTCTTGAACGAGGGTTTTGGAAGGCCCTTAAGGAGATTTTCTGTTTTTGCGTAAACCTGTAAAACCGCTGTAAAATGGGTTCCTTTTAAGCAATATTTAACTATAGAATAAAAAAACGCAGAAAATTTTAAAAAATGTCGAATGGGGCCAAATCAGGGGAATAAGAAGGATGCTCCAACATAAAAATGTTTTGCTGGTAAGAAACTGCTTGATAGATAGGGTCGTGTGAGGCGGTGTATTGTCTTGGTGCAACAGCAGTCCTTCACTCCCCAATTCTGGTCTTTTTTTCGTAACTTTTTCATTAAGTGTTTTAGTACTTCAATGCAGCACTACACTCACATCACGAGTTTTGGCAATGTTTTCGTCTGTAATCACTGACCTTGGGCGCACAGCACGTTCATCATTTTCCACACTGTCCTTTCCCCTTGAGAACCGCTTATGCCATTCAAACACATGTGCAAGTAACAAAGTTTCCTCTCCCTAAGTGTCGGTTAATATTTGAAATGTTTTCGTGTCTGAATCCTTAAGTTTTGCAAGAAACTTGTGATGTTGATTCGACATTTTTTCGGCAGAATGCAGTTACACGTATTCACTCAATGACGCAGTTCTCCTAACTGGCGTATCGGTTAAGGTGAAGCTGGCCACTTGTATAGAGGAGGTGCGTGGGATGATTTCACTGAAACAGTTATTACCAACTCCAATCTTTTTTTTCAAGTTACACACTTAGTCTCACTTCAAGTTACACGCTTAGTCTTGTATGATGCAAAGACAGGCACTGATATATATAAATCCAGTAAAGTATATTCATTTCCAGAAGCTCATGTGGATATTAATTATGAAACTCATTAGGGTGCTCTTATTAGTAATATTCAGCAAAAAAATCATAAAATGTAATCAATAATAACTAAAATTTTATTTTAAAACAGAATAGATTAAAACTATTATCCTTTTTTTAATAGGACATCTTCTAATTCTACTGAGTAATTGCTGATTAAAATTTTATTAATTAGTCCATTGAGTCTAATTATAAGTTCAAAATAAAGCATTTAGTTTTCCTGAAATCAGGTATTTTTCCATGTATAATTTTCATGTTTTCATTTTCCATGAATACCTTTTACATTACTCGAATGACTATTTTGATCATTTATTTTTGTTCTTGTGTATTTACTGCGCATTATTAATAAAGTAATTTTTTCACGAAAATATCAATGTTCAAAACTGCGTTTATGAAAATTTTTCAGTGTTCAAAACCATAAAATCTTATCGTCATCAGCTTTTACATCATCTTTTATAAGATCTCGTGAAAGAAATAATCGTTATATACATTAAAAAAATGCAAATACTATATATATCGGGTTGCCATACATTGATTAACCCTTTATTCATTGAAAATTAACAAATGAAGTGCATTACAAAATGAGAGACCATTATGAACAATTAACATAACGTAAAATGTACAACTCAATGTATTAACCGAGTGTAACATACATTTGGTAAAAAAAAAAGCAACACACAAATTGCATTGTATAATATATAATAGTTCTTAGCATCTATATTTAGGTGAATTTTATTTAAACCATGTGAAAAATTAAACACCCAAAAGAATTCCAAAACAGGAAAAGAACAGGAAAATTAGTGCGTATAGCTGTGATCAGTCACACAACAATTTCAACGAAGTTAACAGAGAAATTTAAATTAGTTGTGTACAAGACAATTTCTCAAAAAGAGATGCCTCATGATAGATGTAAGATAGTTTGCTGAGGATCTCTTATTAGCATCAACAAAGACCTTATCGATGTAGAGATTAAAGATCTTGAAATGTAAATGGAAACGGATAATTTTCTCAAAAGTATCTAAGTACTAATTGAAGGCACTTCCAATTCATCGTATTACGTCGACATCACAGAAACACTCTTCGGAAATTTGTAAACAAAAGATTAACATGAATTACTTCTTCGTTACTTAGTACCATATTACTCTGAATCTTTAAGGTATCCTCGAATTTCCTTCTGTTCTAACATCATGTGAAGTTTAATATAACACAAGATCTTTATATTACTACATTTAGCAGTTTTATGTGTGGGATAAGACATTAATTAATGAAATAAAAAAGGCTGTCACCTTTTTAATTCTACTTGGGATGGAATCCAAAAAAATAAGTCCTTGTTCTCAAGTCAACTTAATTACAATGGAGACTTTTGCATCAAATTATTTACATTCTACTAGAAACAAATAGAAGCTCTTATAATTTATTTCTACGTCATATTTGGTTGCATGGTTTATAATATAGATAAATGGTACAAAACAGTTGATTTTATATGTCAAATCTACTCGATTTGTAGTATTGGTATAGAAACATTTTAATCTACATAAAATATTTTTCTTAGATTTCTTAGACACTAATTTAAATTTTTGTTGCACTCCAATGGTTGTGAAGATCAATATTATAATAAAGAATTGCACACACATTTTAATTTAAACGTGAAATAATTTACTTCTGTGAAAAAGAAAAAAAAAATACGTGCTTATTTTTGAATAAATTCATGTTAGTGACAGTTAAAATTTAAAATAAAAATTAAATTAGCCAATATTTGGCTTTAGATACTAGATCATACATAAATAACTGTACATAATTCATAATTAAAATGCCCGATTCCTTATAACGTAATTCAAATTTTAAAAATCCCAAAATTTACTTAATTGTACAAATTATTTAATGAAAGTATCATGCACCTCATATCCCTGCATATCCCATAAAATTAAGGCTTTATCAAAAAGAAACTGAGTGTGATATTAATTTGGACATTTTTTGACAATCCTTCAATTTGTAAAGAGATTATAACATTTAGCCCTTTTAAATCTTACCTAACGCAAGGATTATTTTGCTAAAGGAATGTTTGCAAGTTGTTTAATTCTGATCAATACTTCAAGGATTATTTTGCATCCCGAAGGATTCCAAGAGAATTCGAGAATAGATTGAAAGCTAAGCTTATCTCTTAATGCTTCTGTTTCGTATTAACCAAATTTTTTTTAAAAAATCTATTTTTTTTTGTGTCATGGTTGTATGATAAATGAATTAAATATCTCTTACCATAATGTTTTATGTAAGAAATCAGCTTAAATAATAAGAGAGAATAAGATCTATCTTGACAGGATTAATAGAATTTTAAAATAGATTTATTTATATATATATATATATATAGTTTATCCAAATACATTTGTATTAACAACGGCCCATTAATTTAACTAATTGATTTTTGTTAAAGAAAATAGTTATATATTTGTGATTAATTATTTTACAAAAAGACTTCAAAAAATTTTAACTTACATATAGTAATTTACGAACTTTTTAAAAATTAGATTAATTTTTGTCAAATTTTAATGTTTTGAAAGAATTACTCCGTTATTTTTTCCTTAAATAAATGAAAAATGAATTTCAGATTCAACTTTTTTAGAAATTTATATAAAAACTATTGAGATCTTGAAACATAGTTTTAAACTAGGAAACGAAAGAAATATTTTAAAAATGTAAATTTTTTTTAAATTTTATTTTTATTTAAAAATTTCTATTAGTAATTTAAGTTTAGAAATCATTATCTACTTTGAAACATAGATTTTTTATGAAAAAACCTAAACTCATACAGTAATTCAAAGATTCTAAGATAGCATAATTCTATAGTAGATAGAACAAAAGGAGAAGAGACGATAAGTTCAAAAATCATTGCTATAGGCATAAATTATAATTGTAATTTAGTTTAGGAGAAAAACATACTAAGTTTTCCAAAGTCATTATTTGATTACGATTAAAACAAACGTAGAAATGTGAGCCAACAAAATCAATATTTAGAATTTCTTAATCAGTCTTCTAAGTTTATCTAATATTGTCCACATTTCATGAACATAATTAGAGTTAATAAAAATTTCTAAAGTTTGTTATCCAGTAATTCATATATTTATGAATATCAACTGAAAATTGTATTGCATTTTAATGATATGTTATTCTTATCACAAAAGCGAATTGCTTTAATCATTTGGATTGATAGATTTTCTTTTTAAACTCATAAAAACAGTACTTCTGTTCTAAATATAAAGTAGTGATTTACAATATACATGAAAAAACATTAATAAAACTTACGTTTTATGTTTAATGTGGTTAAATATAAAACATTTATAACTATTAAAAAAGTGGAAAGTGTACAATGAAATAGAATTATATAAATAGCAAAGAAAAATACACATGCAACAAATACGATATATTAATAATAAAACAACTGTTGGTGAAATAAATCATGCATTACATAATGCAGAAATTCATGAAAGAAATAAATTTTGAAATATTCTGAGACATTTCAGAATATCAGAAATTGACTTTCAATAAAACAAAGTAACGAACAAGGAGAAGCTTTTTATTATATATATACTGTTTATATATATATATATGCAGTAGAAGAAGGTGAATTCTTTTGTAATTGCAAAAAGGTATCCTGTGTTTCTAAGGGCAGAATGTAAGCTTATAAAATAAGAATAATGAAGAAAAAAATAAGCATTTTTTAAGATATTTTTGTACCATGCATTTAATGTATTGAAAGCAAATTATTTTAAAAACGACATACATTTTCAGCAGAAAGAAATAAAAATATTCTTCCTAGATTTTACAGAAATATGTATTGTTGTTAAAAAAAAGTATTATACGTCAGCCGTCTTAGATGTTTTATTATTTAAGATTAATATTTTTTTCTCTTTTTTTTATACCTGAGATTTTCTTTTCTTAAAAAAATATATATTATGAAGAGGAGCTTTTTGGTTTTCCACAAAATACAATATTTGCGTTTTGAGGTATTATTTTTTTTTACTAGTGTTAAAATCAGAAAAAAAGAACTATTTTTAAATATATGTATAATTGAAGCCAGACAGGTAAAATGTAACAAATAAGAAACATTGAATTTTAATAATGCATTTCATTCTGCTTTTTTAGAAAGTAACGTGGCGTAAAAACTTCATTTGAAATTCATAAATTTAAAAGAAAAAATAAAATATCATTTCTTTAAAAATAAATGAGCTTTACTTTAAAAAAAATCTTGGAATGCAGTAATACAGTTTTTTTTAACATACTTCTCAATATTTACAGGTTTAGAATGTCTTACAGAATATAAAGATACATTATAATAAAATAATGTTATAAATGACATTTTTAATAAAAGTAAATTATTTGTTAGTAATACATGTGTGCCATCGTGTTTTAATTTGCTTGAAAATACTTAATTTTAGAAACTATACCTTAAAAAAGATGTTTATGATAACTAAAAATAATTTTATATCTTTTATGAGCGTATGATCTCAGTTTCCAAGAGATTTTCTTCGTAAACCCCCTTTTCCCTTCTACGTTTAAATGCATTTAATTAATTTCCTCATGTTTTGATTAAAATTTTACTCTTAATTATCATTAATGTGCTTTTAAAAATTTATCAACACCATAAATAAAAATGGGCAAGTTAATCAAAGTCAAGCTATCTTTTACATCATGACAAGAGACAAAAGCCCTGATGGGCCAGGTACTCCAAACAAAAACTCAGCTAGAATATATAAGCTCTGTTGAACTGACATAACATAGAATAGAATGAGACATTAAATATACGACAACTTTACTTTTCCTCATAAGTACCAAGTACATTGAGACATTCGACATACCGATTGATAAGATTCAAAAAGCACCCCAAGATAAAATCAGGACTTTGCTTACAGAAGAAGCGTTTAACAGCTTGTTTGACTTCAGCATTGCTTCAAAAGCGTGCTTCCGGCAAGATTCTTCTTCAAAGCCGGAAACAGATGAAAGTCGCTTGGTGCAAAATCAGGACTGTATAGCAGATGGCTCCAAACCAAGAGTTGCAATATGGCTTTGCCTTGCCGAGTGTAGTCTCGCATTGTCATCCAACAACAGGATGCTGGATCTGATAAGTTCAGGCCACTTTTACTGATTCCATTTGCTTGGTCTTGGTCGACCCTTAGCCAATAGTTTAGTGGTGTCTTGTGCGTTCATCTGCTGTTTCATCGTTTGCCCATAGCCTTTAAATACTTCTTCCATATGCAAAAACCTGAATTTTTCCTGGAGGGCATTTTGAAGCTTATCAAGCGGTATGACAAATGTCTCAATGTACTTGGTACTTATGTAGAAGAATAAAGTTATTCTTAACTTTAATTCTCATTCTGTGTTTTTTGACTTTCATATACAATTCTGACCAAAGTCTACAGGGGAAACTTATTTTCCGACTCACTTTCGTACTTACATAGAAATTAAGATTTAATTATGGAGAGCTATTATAAGCAATAAAGAAAATTTTGGCTGTTGTAGAAAAGCACATGAGTCAAATCTTACAAATAGGGTTAGTAACGATAAAATTTATGACTTTACATTAAATTCAAAGAACTATTTATTTGAATAAAGTAATATCTGTGAATCTCATGAATTTTGAATAAAAATGTAGATACTATTTGAAATAGAAATTGAAACTTAGATGTAATAAATTTCGTTTAAAAGTATTTCCTGCTTTTGCTAGGAAATTGACTGAAAATAAATTGCACATTCGTCTTTAATTTTGTACTCTTTTTTTTTAAAGTTTAAGAGTAGCTAAAAAATGAATATAAATATGGTATAAATATAATTTTCCTTCAAATTAAAGTTCGCCAAATCAAATAAAATGCTTTTAAAATTGAGATTTCTTTTATTTTTAATTTTTTTAAATATTTATCGCGGCTAAAATAAAATGAGAATGAAAACCGTCTTCAAAAGTTAAACAAAGTTTCAACTCAAAATGCAGTGACATTTTAATTAGTTCTAAATTTAAAATTCATAATGAAATTGAATTTAATTCTTTAAAGTTGAAGTCTATTGGCTATTCATACAAAAATTTCACAATCTTTTGGCCCAGAAAAATGAAAGTAATGCTAATCTTTGAATGCATTAATGATATAAATTCATTTGATGCATTCATAAGTATAAAACTCTATGGTAGGACAATATATTAGGACAAAATTTTTTTCACGTTCCAAACATTCTTTTTTTTTTACTTCATTCAAAGACTCGTAACGAAATGGATTGATATATAAATATTGTAAATAATAGAATAACAGAAGAGTTTGGCAGTAAATAAATATATAATTACGTAATAATCTTAAACTGGCTATAAATATCCGCAGAAAAGGCTTTTTGCTATAAAAGTCTTTTTTCATTTACTTTTACATAACTTAAATCATCTGAAAATAACGTATATTTTTTATTCTAGATTATTTTTCTTCGCAAAACTGAGAGCTAAACTTAACTTTAGGTAAGGATGTCTGAGGAAGAATGATATAACTAAATTTTAAAACGAGAAATAAAGAGAACTTCCAAAAAAGGTTTTTGGGGGGAAAACTTTTTCTTTCAATCAGACGCGAAAATTTTTATAAAAAGTAAATATATCACATAAATCATCAAATAAACCAGAAGAAAAAAAATTTGAAAGCATTTCGCTTTAGCAATGGCATTCTTCGTTGTATATTCATCTGGCCAAATGTCAGAATATTTAATACTTGTTTGAAAGAACTTTTTAGAACATTATAATATCCATAGTTCTTTTTAAAAAGTATAAATTCTTAAGACTGTGAAGTCACATTCAGTCGTGATCATAGAATTTGATAAAAATAACGATGCAAAATCGGAAAACAACTGACAATCGTCTGCATGAAATGGCATCAGTGGACCGAAAAAGTTTGAATTTTAATTTTTTTTAACTTTTCGTTTCCAGATTTTTTTGTTCAAAGGTTTAACCACAGGTAATGGTTCTTAGGAGTTTCTTTTTTTTTAAATAAATACTTTGAGAGTAAGTCAAATATATTTTCTTTCTTATTACCGACGACTTGGAATTTTTTTATCAGATTGGAGACGTAGAATCGAAAGAAAGGACAACGAAAGTCGATTTAAATCAAATGGAAACAATAATCTCTTGAGAGAAGAGAAGCATAAAGTTCTTTTATCGCTTAAGTTACTTTTTCTTTACAGTTATTTAACTTTTAGTGGAAGTAAACTTTAAAAATTGATGTTTTAAGTTGCTGTTGTTTTTGCATAAGGTCTTATTTAAAATGGAAAGGAGAATGCACTGACCCATGTAAATTTAAGGAAAAATTTAACATCGTCTGTTATGCAGGATGAACTATGAATAAGATTCTGATATAATTGCCAAATTACTTAAATACATATAGGTAAAATCTTAGTCAATAATAAAAAAATGAAGACCTAACATAAAGCTTTGTTTAATCATTTTTTTCAGTAGATTTAATAAGGATACAAAATCATTTTATGGAATTGAAAATATACTACGGCAGGAAAACAAATTACAATTTAAATCGAATCACTAGATATATACAGACTGAAAGTTTTAAAAATACTATAAATACTAACTAAACTAACTTATTCTTTAAGCATTAAATTCCATTTAATGTATTGTGAATGAAAAAAGGTTTCGCATACGTAACCTAAGATTACCTTAAATTCACGCGTAAAGTATAGATAAATCAAAGCAAAAATATACATAAAACTTTTAGATTAAACTGGTGCTTTCAGTTTTAGCTTAAAGGCGAAAACATCATTATATTTTGAAACTACATTATTGGAAAAATATTTTAAAATAATTTCCATTTTGCTATTTTTTTATAAGTTAAAAAAAATTTCATATAGTTGAAATAATATATGAAAATTAGCATTTTTGATTAGTAGTATTATAAAATTAGCATACTAGTGCAGTGATTACTGATGTTTCTTTTTGAAATCTTAGTTACACTTAGAAACTTCTTCAAATCGAATATTTAATCATTTCTGTATATTAAACGATATAATATTAACCTTTATATTTTCTATATATTTAGGAATATTAAAATTAAACTGAGAAATATCCTTAGAGTCATTGCCTGCAGTTATAATACTTAAATATAATATAGTTAACTTTAAACTGGAAAGTGACTTTGTGTGGTGTAGCAGTTATCAATCCGGGTCTGGATAGCTCAGACATTCTCCCTCTGGCATTTGGTGATAACACATTTCCGCCCTTTGTGTGTTACATACCGTCATCGGATGCATTATGGATATGTGTTATTGTTAATAAATTAATTGTTATGGCCCTCAAATGGAGTCAATAACGCATAGATACAATAAACAATAATTAATAAAGTATTTGGATGTACCTATTTCTAATTTTCAATAAATTTTAGATACAGTTTATTGATTGTGTAATGTATAAATGAGACCTAACGATGTTATAACTGAATCGCAACAATTATAAGTTTTCAAATGTTTCATAATTCTAAAATGTCTTCAGAAGGGATTGCTTACATTTGTTAGTGATATTGAAATAGTTTCTATACTGACAAAAGGAATTGATAAAAAAAGTTACATTTAACATAATTATATGGCTTAAATATAGTGAAAAAACGTAAGAAATTATTTATCTTTATAATTCTTCTTTTAAAAATGCAATTAGTTAAATAAAATAAGTAGTAATGACGTAACATCCGACCCAGTCCATTATATAAATTTCAATATGTGTTTTGTATTGAAATTTCAGAAAATACTGTGTTCATTTAGTAAATTTACTTAATAATTAATGTATATGTGTGTGTGCTTGTGTGTGTTGGAATTAATAAAGAAATAGTTAAAAATATATTTTTTATGTAATTGTTTTTATTTCTAAAAGGGGAATCAAATCTAGACATTTAAATTAAATAACACCCTCCAACCAGAAGTTAAAATTCAAACAATTTTTTTTAGAAAAATTTGGTTTGATGTCACTATTTTATTAAGAACCGAATAATATTTAAATATCCCTAAATGTACATTTACTTGTTAAACTGCATAAAATTAAATAATTTATTTAAGTTTAAAATGCATATGGTACATGTAACAAGATTAAATGACTAATTTGTCTATATTGGAAAAATATTACTGAAATACGGAGAAAGCAATAGTTTATTTGTTCAGAAAAATTAAAAATTATAATGAAATAAATTTGTAATAATGGAATAATTAATTTGTTTAAATAAGGTTATTTAGTTAGGGCTATGCTGAGGTTTAAATTAAATTTCATTTGCTTTCATTTCCGTTTATAAATAACAAATTAAAATACATATATTAAAAAACTTTTCAGGAGTTTGTATAAAATGTTTCTAAACAAAGATAGCTATTGTGAAATATTGAAAATCTGAAATTGAAAGGATTAAATAGAATAATAGGATAAACAAATACTTAGTAATATTTTTTTTAACTTGTTTACTTTCAAATCTTACTATCTAACAGCTTAAGCATTAAAAAAGAAAATTTATTAATTATCATTAATTTACAAAATTTTCCTTAAGAGCTTCAAACTTTTGATATTATGTGTTTTCTTTTTGTTCAATACTAAATAAGTGTAAGTGTTGGATACGGATATATTTAAAATGCAATTTGCGTTAGCAAAGAAACATTTTTCAAGTAAAATTTTAAAAGCACTAAAGATAATTAAACTCTATCGGATGCAAGTTAAAAACAGTTGATTTATCAGTATTTAACATGAAAATAAAACTGTTATTTAACTAATTCAGAATAATTAAATCTCATTGTTACAAAGGAAGATTTAGAAAAACCAATAAACACCCTTATTAAAGTTTTAAGCAAAAGGATATACTTGAATAAAAGCGTAATTGGTGCGTCAAATTTGAATAGAATACGTGATCATTTTTAATACGGAAAGTTTTAATTTGTTTCATGTGTGTATCAGATTAAAATCTTATTTAAAAGTATTCCCATGGAATAAACGTCATTTGAATTAAATCATTCAAGCATATTAACTAATTTCAATACTCCTAATTGCTTTTCAAATATGTGTGTTTTTCAAAGTCCCAAGTTTTAATTACATAATACAGTGTCAATAGAGTAGTCATAACAATGTAATTATTCTGAAAGTTACTAGAAAACAGGTATTAGCTCAGTTAGATTTGTTATTATAAATGTATTCAAACGGAAAATAAAGTAAAAAGGAAAATTCAATCAATCTTAATAAATATTGACTTAATTATTTTGATTTATAATTAAATATCATGGACCTAAAAAGAGGAGTAAGTAAAATGATCAATTAATTAAGTATAGAGTAAAAGAATAACGGTAAAATATTTTTGTCTTTGTCACTGAATTTAATATTTGCATTAAGTAATTTTTAATACAAACATTCATGATCTCGATTAGTAAAATAAGCTAGAATTGTCCAATATAAATATATTTCAAGACGAATTTTTCGAATAAGTTTGCAAAATGTTTGGACTAAATGTGAAAAATGCAGTATTTTTAATGGGATAGATTTTTACGGATTTCAAAAAAATCTTCAGGAAGCAAGTACGAATAAATAAATTTTAGTCGGCCAAAATTAAAGCTTTTCTTTTAATTTGTCCCACAATTTATTCTTATATATGCATATATTGATTACATTTGTTATTTGAAAAATACTAGCTTTAGACAAAATATTTCTAAATGATTTTCACTTTCCAAATGTATTTAATTAAATATATGAGCAAACATTTACACTGAGAAAGAAAAATACATTTTAACACAGTTATTATCTTTAGTTATATATAATTACATTATTGAGTTATTTATCGCAGATATGCAAAATAAGTGCGTTATTTACTTTACATTATCTACTTTTTTTTTCTTTTAATACAATTTGTAACAAAATACTTTGCATATAAGCATTGAAAAATGATTTATTTTAAGGGCATGTAAGATTTTCCCAATTATCTGAGTAAGTAAAATATTATTTTCAAATAAAATGCTCAAACATAATTATGCGTAAGAATAAATTAATACTATGTTTGATAAAGGAATATATATATATATAATGAAGTAATATAAGAGGAACATATTTATTTACACTTGTAAATTTAGAAAATACAGTTAATTATCGCCCTAATTCGTATAATCAGGATAATTGGATGCGAAAATTATAATTAAACTGTACAGAAAATAATTATGTATTTTGCTGTAATTAATTGGACTTATTAACTTCATAAACTGGCTCTAATTCAAAAAATAGCATTTCTAATGAATCCGCAAATTAATTATTACAAATCAGAGAAATTAAGTGAAGATAAAAAAAACGAGCTTTTCTTTATATTTATTATAAATTCAATGTTTTTCTTCATTAACTGGAAATCAATCCGAATGATCAATCAAATGGGATTAAATATATTGTGTTCTTATACTTGTTCTTCTTAATGTGTTTATTTGAGTTAACTGTACATTTTTTTAAAAAAAATATCTTTGTTTGTTATTTGTTATCAGTTTTCTTTTTTCCAAGAAATTTGTTTTTCACTAGAAATCGTTTGGAATTAAGATTTAAAAGAAAAAATATACTGTTTATGCTTTTACAATTGCATATGCAGTAGTATAAGCTAGAACATTAACCGGAAAGTTTATGTAATGAAAACAACTACTATTAAATAACTATAAATTTAAAGAATAATATTGTTTCAGTTAAAACACTTAAGAAAGAAAATAAATTGCTCAAAAATATTTTTATAGCTTTCATCTGCGTACATAAGAAGGCGGGTGTCTGTTAGAGGATGCATTCTTGACAGACCAAAATATTTTTAATTTTTAGCATAACAACTATACGCCTCGACACTTTTATGTCAACTTGTTCTTTTGAAATATATTCTTAACTTTCACCTCCACCATCCCAAAAAGTAGTCAATAAGCGCCACTAACAGAGCTTAATTCTTAAACTGTGAGCATCTTTAGATATTCTAGTCTCTCTTTTCCCTTTAATTTGAAAAAGAAAAAAATAGGTTTTAGATCCTTTAAAAAACATGTGAAAGGATGGTTCGAGAAAACTTTACACGCATGATTTTGACACCATATTTCATGTGCATACATAAACATTGCTGTTTACCAAGTACCTCTTGTAATGCTGGGAATTTCTATCTACGCCAGTTAGTACTTTGACAATCCATCACCCTTCCCTAGTGCTTGTATTGGATCATAATGTGTTTGAGAAACCGAATTGATATTTTATTGAGTCTGCAAATCGCAAATCTGTTGAGTATTTGTCGAATGAAGTTGAAACAGCCATTTAACATCTATAATTCCCTCTATCCAATCACACAAATTACCGAAAGAAGCTGTTTCACACAAACATAGATTTCTAGAACAACTTATCAATATTTTGTAGATTTGACCGCACAATGCATGACTTTTTACTGGTTGTCTTCTCTAATACTTCCTTGGTGTAGGTGGTTACCAGATATCTTTCCAATATAGTACATTTATGCTACGTTGAGCAGTCATTATTGATCGACTCTGCATGGCTGCGATTCAACTCACCAATTGGAAGGTTAACAGGCGAATCTACACAAGATACTAACCATTGTATAGGTAGCGCTGTGTGCAATATAAGAATGAAAATATTTATATTCACGTGCAAATAGTTTTCATAAAACTGACCTCAGAATAAGACCGATTAATGCAAAACCGATGTGGGAAAAATTAAATGTAAGTCATCGGATCACAGCTTGAATTAGGAGTGTGATAATCCTACACAGTTCAGGTTGTTTTGCATTTTGGTGGGTATCTCGGTTATTCAGTAAGATGTCGTCGCAGCTTCTAAACACTATTTCAATATTATTTCCTTTTGGAGAATTATCTATATTTTTGTGGCTGGCGGGAACTAAGTATATTATCACTTATTTCCGACGCCTAATTTTGGAATATTTTCCAGTTCCAGTTTTCGCATCATCTTATAAGTATCTGCAAAATTGGCATTTTTCTCATCGTTGATTTCTTTTTTTTTTTTTCATCAGTTCCGGAATAAATTTAGAATTTCCTCTAAGCTCATCCATTTCTTTGCAGTAAGATCAGAGATCAAACCATAATTACATGAATTCTCTTCTACTTGAGCTGAATTTAGAGGAGATGGCCTGCGATTAATTTAACCATTAATTCTGTAATAATATTCTCCTCTTCATATTAGAGGTATAATCTAAACATCCTTTTAAATAAACTACAGAGTATTGTTGTACGATCTTATATAATTTTGAAATGCAATGCCTTCCATCAATCCTTTCATTTCCACTGGATGTACTAAACTCTGTTTCCTTTTGATCTCTCTCCTATGATAGCGATGGATGTAAACTCTTTCAGTCTTTTTGTTTCCAAAATATAATCCTTGCTTCACATTCTAGACAGAAATTTCCCATTTCTCTACATTATTGCTTCAAAAACTAACTGTGATTTTGAACCCTTCTTCATAGCAAAAAGGTGTCTATGAACCTCCAAGTGAAAGAACTATATTTCAATGTATAAGAGAACAATTTCATATTTAAATTTGCTATCTTCAATAGTAAATGCTGATGTAGAAATATAAATAAAATATACTGCGATATCTGAAGTAGTATTTTGTCAAATTAAAATATTTTCATTAAATTATAAAACACGTTTTTTTTTCAATAAAACTGGTGAACCTGATCGGATGATATAATTTTTTTCTTCAGATGTATGTTTGTGAGTTTATTTTTTCGTAATGAGGCTCTTAACCACAGGTTCGACTAAATAGAAAGACGAAAAAATTAATCAACCTCTTCTGTGCAGTGACCTATAAAGCCGGAAAGAAAATCAGTATTTGGTTTCATTCCAGGTATCTATAACCAGAATTTTTAATACCATTTTTCAAACATTAGTTATACTCCTCATCGGTGAAAAATTCAATATATTTCACCTGTATTAGTATTAATTCATCTGAGCTTGTAGATATATTTGTAAAAGAGTCCAACATCCAATAGGGGGTAACCAAGAGAAGAATGTCTTAAAATTGTTGGTCAAAGTCAGAACAAAGAGCAGTAAGTTTTGAAAATAAATAGAGAAATCTTCACGTCATTTTTGCAATTTTGAAAGATTTGAAAACTGACAACATGCTCTACTTCCCAATTTCCTTTTTTTTATAGAAAAGGCTTTTCAGCAAACACTTATATATTTTTAGATTTGAATAGATTTAGCTTATCAACTTGACGAGCTTCATATTGGTTTGGGTTAAGTTGGAAAATAAATCAGTCATAAAAGCTATATCGTTTTTTTTGAATTAATTAAGTTGAGCTGAAAATCATTGATTTTATTTCCCAGGAATTCCAACACTGAAACACAAATGGAGCATAAATTACATAAGGCATTTATATATCTTTGGTCTTAATTTCTACTATAATTACAACAATGATGCAGTTAAAAAAACATATGTTACGAAAATATAAATTGTAAGTAAAATGTTTCTAAAACTGTTAAAATTAGTCACTGATTAAATTTTCTTATATTGTAGCGCATGGCAACAACTACATAGGTTGTATAATTTATCAATGTGAATAAAATACATAATATTTCAACATAAACTATAATTATAAGAGAGAAACAATTATATGTAACAAATAAGAAAGATAAAAACAAAATAAGTTATAATCCAAAAATCGTATTTGGTTTCTAAATACAGAAAATAAATTAAACAGCTATAAACAAATTATACAGCAGATAATGAGAAAAAAGAATGTGCATGTATTGAAAGTAAGTTGTTTCTTTTAGGGAAGCTAGAGAGAGATTGAAGAGTTCATTGTCTTTTACTAAAATTGCGAATGCTCGGAAAAGAATGTGTGTGTCCGTGTTATTCCTTGATACATGTTATTTATTGCTTTATTATACGTTATTGTTATATTAGAGACGTTTTCTCTATTATAAAAAACATTCTACATCATCCTCACATGTGCCTCTTCTTCAAAAAATATCCAGGAAGTAATTCCCGCAGAACTGGTTCAAAGCATATCATGGATTTGTTAGAAAACCTGTTTCAGAGAAGTGGTAATTTCGATATGAATTCACCAAGGAAAAGGTTGTAAATATAAATATTTTATAAAGGTCATGAATATGAGATAAAGAGTATTGAAGAGATATTTTCTATACTTCGAATGATCATTAACTCTATTGCATATCGTGTCGAAGTTTTTGTCACTGGGATTGTGTGTGTATGTGTGTGTGTGTGTGTGTGTGTGCGTGCGTGCGTGCGTGTGTGGTGTGTGTGCGTGGTGGTGTGTGTGTGTGTGTGGGGGGGGGTGAAACTACTTTTTACATATAAACTGGTATTGTCACTCTCGTATTTTTCATTGATTTGAAATAAATGTCCAGTACTCGACTACTTTTCTCTCTAGTCATTTATCTTCATCACTGTCTACAAATATGTTCATAGTGTTGTATTTTCAGTAATCCCTATATACACTATCTTTTTTGAAAAATTACGTTGTTTAAATGTTTTTTTATGTAGCAAGAAAACAAACAGAGCTAATATATTGATAAGAGCTCGTTTAATTAAATTTTGTGTGACATTTTGCTTAAATTTCACCTTTAATTCTTTAAAATATTTATATCTTTATCATCAAAACTCTAAAATAACATTAAATAAAATTAAACATAGCATAAAATATATTCTAAAATTTAAACGGATTTAAATAAACAAAGTCCGAAACTAAGAGAGAGAGAGAGTAATGTATCAAATTTTTGTTTGTTCTTCTGAATAACTCCTTCACTTTTGAATAAGTAAGTATTTTAATCGATTCGTAATATTTTGATAATATTTCTGGTAAAAAAAAATCATGTAATCTTGTTTCTATTCTGCAAATCGCGCTTTATATATTTTTATGTGTTCCTGAAAACTATTATTTAAATCGTTGAGCTAAAGGAAATATTAAATTGAAAGAAGAGTTTTCAGGAATATTGTTCTTTTAAATAATTACAATTTTTAGAGCTATGTAAATATAATTATTAATTATTGTAATATTAATAAAAATTGTGATTCAACTTTTGCTTTCCAAACAATGCTCTAACCTAGACTTTTTTTTATGATTTTTTTCTTTGATGAATAGTATTTATAAATTAGAAAAAAATTCAATTTTTCCGTTTTTTAACAAAAATTATAGCATTTGTGATCCACAATAAAGCAAATGAAAGAAAATTTTGAGATAAAAGAAAAAAAATCAAAAGTAACTTGAGGATCATAAGCTATTCAAAGTTATTCCTGTGTGATATTTTAAAAATTTCAATTAATTATATACGCTCCACACATACATTGTTATATTTATAGATGTTACTATATTTCGTAACCATATATAAAAAATTGAAATTGCAATGCAATCCCATAGATAGAAAGTAATATATTAAAATCTAAATGCATAATACACACACAATTGAAAACTATTTTTTTTTGCAAAAAAAAGATAGTTGTTTTGATTGAATGGAGAGGTTTATTCTCTTGTGAACATATTCTCTCTGTGTAGTTTGCAACCAGTCATTCGATGGATAACAATTTTCTATTCTGAAAATATAAAATATTAAATTATTTCACATATCCATCTGTCATGAAACATTATTATCTTATGGATAGTCTACATCGATAACCTATAAACTGAATAATTTCTATTCTGAATGAGTAATCTCCTAATATATAAATGCAGGTATTTACGTCACTATTAGTTCAAAATTATTTTAGTTGATTGCTCTCAAATTTCAAGTACGTATAATGGGAAAACTCAAACTCAAACATTCACGATAAAACTCTTAATTTCTTCATAAGTAATTTTATATAGTCTTCCCTTTTGAAGAGAAGAAATATTGTATCAAAGGCTGTGGCCAATGCATCTAATTAAGTTACTTAGAACATCATATTCTATTCATCAAATTTTAGCATTAACACAGAGCATACTTATCATCAATAAATTCCATTTATGGGTTCAAAGAATTGATGAAGAATCATTTTTCTAAAGAAATATTCAATACTAATTTCCAAGCTCTTACGAGCTTTAATGATTAAAGATTATAAATGAATAAAACATAATTAAATGCCTTTTCTTAGATTGAATATCAGTGAATATAAAGGGAGATCCGCTTGTTCGCTTTATGTTTCATTGAATGTCATATAATTTTCTTTTATATCTGAGGGTTTTAATGAATTGATTTCGTTTTCTAAGATGAGAGAGTTTCGGTTACATTGAATTTATTAAATTACTGAATAAGTATAAAGGCAGTCTTTTTAAATAACCTTACTTAGGATTAGAGCTTATTTAATACTTTTGAATACTAGGTGTGCATTAATATTAGATAGAACATGATTTGGATTTACAAGGTAATATTAGAAGCATAATAATTTTTGTTAACATAATCTTCAATTTCATTATAAGTTCTCGACGTAAACGTGTTTTATACTACCATGAAGGTATATTAAATTAATAAAGGACAATGAGAAAATAGTATTCCTTTTTTCAAACAAATTCCTAAGAGTATCTCTTTTCTGTCTGTTTTTTCATTTATATTATTAGTACTGCTGGAGAATCCTGAATGCGAAAAATTTTCACTTGTTTCACTAAATTAATTATAGAATAAGAATAAAAAAATTTGAACACAAAATTAATTTTCAGCATCTTATATTTCAAAATATATTAGGTACGTTTCATACACGAAAGATATATTATTATTAATTTATATTAAATTCTTAAAATAAAGTAAACGTTAATAAATTTGACATACTTGACATTAATGAATTAGCACTTATTAGTTAATGGTGTTTTCCTTGAATTTTTTTTTTGTTATTTTGAATAATAAAATCTAAATTTAAATCTAAATTCTTTGAATTCTTATAAAGTATTAAATGTCCAATGGTTTATTCACATCTATAAAAATCCATGTCATGTAATTTTTAGAAAATCTGTTGCTGATATTGTATAAAAATTATATTTATTCCTTCAATTACGTAATATTACTCAGTATTTGTTCTTGGGTATAAAACGTTATTTTTCATTACCTTCTGTAGGAAAAATACTTTAAAAAATGGCATATGTTCTCATATAGTTCTTATATCCAAAATAATGTTACTCTGAATTTTGTATGTTTGGAATAAGAAAATCTATGAATTTGCATTCTACATTTACATAAAGTAAAAGACAAAAACATATGCAGCAAAAATGGCATACACAGGTAATTTACACTCTATTTGTAAGTAAATTATTATAAAACCTTTTGAATGTTTCCAGGATTTATATTTATACAGCAAATTATACAAGAAACACTCCTTAAATAAAATCTCCCATTATGTTCTCGTTAAATTGGCCTTAATAGCAACGTTTGAAGTCCAACACTTTAATGGAAAAGTTCACTTTGATCCTCCGAATATACTCTACACTATTATTAAATTTATCTTTACTGTAGTTCTTCACCAATGTCTTAATTAGTTCTACAAAGCGTTCGCATTAAGATTGTCTAAGGATTCCTTAATAACTAAAACAAAGTGACTACAAATCACTTATTTATATATTTAGTGAGTTCCTTGGGAAGTTCTTGGTAATTTGTAAACTAACGAAAACACCAGGTTTTATTCTGCTTAAGACATATTAGAAAAGAGGTTTTGAGGGCTACTACTTCTTTCTATCTAAAACTTCGATAAATTTTTAAAAGTCTAAATTAATATGGAATAGATACATTTGTAATTTCTTGTGAAGTCTACCAATCACTACCACTTTCACAGTTATTGTTCACAGTGAACCTGTGTTGGCAATCTACACGAATTCCAGTGAATTTGGTGTTTCTGCAGTCCCAAAGGTGAAAATAACGAGGAAACATGACAAAACCGTCTTGAAAACTCATTAGAACCCCTATCTTTAAAATATTCAGCAATTATTTTATATTTATACATTATTATGCAACGAAACGAGTGATCACTTTATACTGTTGCAATCCTGTTTGAAGACGTCTTTGAGGTGGTCAGTTGAAGAGATAGGGGCATGTATTTCCATTGTGAAGAGCCATGGCCTAAAGAGTTCTTGATGAATGGTCAATAATAGGACCCACTCATTTGGACTATAATCAATTTCAATTCATTTTCAGACTGGTTATATTACAGCTGAAACTAAATCTTACTTGATGCTTGAAAAGGTTGGAAACCGTTTGATAGTGATTCGTGTAATTTGCGATTTTCACACTTTTCTCCTCCAAATTCCAATGCTTGTGAGAGGACTTAAATAAGTAGGTTTAGGTAAAATAAGACCAAGATTTCTGATTAAGTCATTAAAATCATTTTGATTTAAGACTTGAATTTGAGTCTTATAATTTTACGCGTTCTCAGATTTACTACTGTTATTTGGAGACGGCTAACATTTCTCCGGAGGAATGGGTACTAAAAACTCATTACAATGTGACACATGAGTGATGGAAGTATATAATGAAGATCTAGATATCTGATATGTTTTATTTACTTTGAAATTTAAACATCTTTGTAGATTCATATGCACAAACTATGCAATAAAATTAAAGGTATGCAATTGGTATGTATTTGCATATTAATCTAAGCTCTAAAAAATTTTAATTAGTTTGTACAATTACGTCTTACCTCTCCATTTTTATTGCAGTTTTTCGCAGGTAAAATGAAATGGTCATATGTTATCTTGATCCTCAATACACATGACGTAATATATACTACGTAGGTTTCAGACAATTTATGAAAGGCTTTTTTAGAAGACGCGTTTCTTCTTTTCTTTATGCAGTGCCTAGAGATGCAAACTAAAATTCATTGGCAGCATTCTTGGTGTCATTTGAAAAGTTTATCCAATTAGGTGGTTAAACCTAAACAGGGTCTTCAAGGTACAGAATTCACCTATCGATGCAAGTTGAATGCCAAGACCGGTCCATTTCAGTTAAGGGGGCAAGGTACGATTTATACTTTTTTTTTAATTTACTGATTTTAATAACTTTTTTGGTTGCCTCCTTTGGGCCTGTATGATGTAAGACAGATTTTGTGTTCAAAATTTCATAAGAAATTAATCATTTAATTTTTAAGGGAAAAACTTGAAACTTATGAAGTGATTTTAAACTACTACTCCTACAAAAAATAACTTACATATATAAAAATTTGATTTACAAGTGCGTCAAACTATATATAACAAAAGTTAGTATTGGGTTTTGTGATCACATAATTGGTATTTGTACAATGATTTTTTTTATGAATACTTAGTGAAAATTGCTTAAAAAATGTGTAAATTCTAAGTTCAATTATATTTTTTTTTAAAATAAGTACTGCTTTGATTAAAAAATGGATACCAACTTTTATTCTATGTACTATTAGCAACAAGTGAAAAACATTTCCAAGTACTAGGCCCAATAGAAAAAATCCTTAGCATTTTAAATAAAGACAAACTAGTTATTTTATATTTCCGAGATAAGTCAGTTTAAAGTTTTGATTTGCCATTGGGATGTGAATAAAAACAAACGTAAAATTTATCAAAACTCTGCATTTTTTAAACTTAGAGCTTTAAAATTTGTGAATAAGTAAAAAATATATAAAAAATAATTTAGGCTAAAAAAATTAATTTTGACTTTTTGATCGACTTTTATCATTTGAATCGTAATGTATCCCCTAAAAGAAATATTAAGTTTCGTTCTAATGAATTATATGAAAGCTTATTAAATTTATTTATGGTAAGAAGAAAAAATCCTTGCTTGAAGAGAGCAAGTATCAAAAACTATTTTTCTTGTTACAAAAACGAAGTATATTAATATTTTTTTAAAGAGAACACTATATAAAACCTTGGGTAATTTATTTATTATAACGAGAGAAAAAATACTGGAAAAGAGAAAATATCAAATATCACTGTTTTTGTAACACTAACAGAATTTATGTAGAACACCAGCATTTAAAATACTTTGGAATGCTAAAATTGAGGGAAACAAATTTTTACAAGATGATATTAATTTTTTTTGACCGAGTGCGATTAAAAACTATATTTTCTAGAAATTAATAAATTGAAGTTTTTAAATTTTACTTTTTAAATTTATTTTTTTTTACTATTATCCTTTTTAATAGATGCTGAGCTTAGAATAATTAGAAATCTACGTAAGAGCATTTTTATCGAAAGTTTTATTTTTATCAGCTGGTAACAATAAAAATTATTCACCAATACAAATACAAACATTAATTCCTTTTAAAACTGCATTTGTAAAAGTAACAAATATTTTGAAAATTTTACCCCTTTAACATTCAAGTTATTTTTGAAATTTGGGTACACACAAAAACTGTCGCTATTACTCAAAAAACTAAAAGATGAAGCTGAAATAAACTTCTCCCGATTTGTATGCGGATATAAAATAGTAAGAACAATGAAAAAAATAACCTTGTAAAAGGTTTGGATGAGACACTTTAGAGCTCTCGTGCTGTGTGGAAGATAATTTTGGGTATGCCAGCTAAAAGGTTAACGATGAGATTGGATTTAAAATCGATGAAGTCTAAAACAATATTTTGCAAACTATGTGTAACATTTTTTGCTACTAACAGTCTTGATTTAGAGTAAATATTTCATGATAATAACAAGTTCTAGAATATATTCTACATACTTTTGTGTGGATTTTATTTCATCTGCATTTAGTATTACCAAAATACCTGTTCATAAGTCCAAAAATTTTAAAATGTCCTTTTCAAAGAATCTATAATGTCACAATTTCTCGCATGACAGTCATAAATAAGCTGGTTCCAAATTTCACACGTAAATTGTTATGTTTACTGCTTGCTTCTTGTCTTTGTTTTTACTCTGTAACGAATAGTTATTTTACAAAGCATACCGACACCCAGTCTTTAAGTTGCGTTGTTTTATTATTTCTGTACAGTTAAACATCTAAATTTTAAAAAGCATTTATTATAAGTGATATTGCATCAATTAATTCTGAAGTTATGTTTTTTAAATGAAAAAAAGCTAAGAAATTCTATTTGAATTTACGAATATCTGTCTAGAAAATTAGAACGAAAAGCTTGGTAAAAAACCGTCCTTTAAAGGAATAATTATATTTATGAAATTGAGAAACCGAAAATGAAATACTTTATCACCAACAAAAGTCCATTTAAGTGTACATTTTATCACAATTCCGGAACTCTACAGATTGAATGAATTCTTTCATAAATACAAGATTTTAAACGTTTGAATTTCCTCATATCCTTCAGCTTCTTGAAAAGACTTTAAAATATATAATTTAATATTTTTTTCTATATTTATATTTTCCTTGGTCTATTTCTGAATTTATAGATCTCATTATACTACTACTGATCATACAAAATACAACACTAGAGAAGGAACACAGTAAAACTTATTTGTCAAATAACATGTTGTACAAAGATGTAGCTGACAGTGTTGACTGCAACCGGTGCTACACGCCTCGGCATTGAATCAAAGAGGTTTCAGATGTATCTTTGGAGTACAGCAGCACATGCGGCTTCCACATATTTCCATAGTTGATCTGATGTAGCAGCGGGTGGTGTATCCCAAGTTAGTTGTCGAGCAAGCATGCACCACGCATTTTCATTAGTGATAGTTCGGGAGAATAAGCAGGTCAAGGAAGCAATTCAATCTGATGGGTAAACTCTTAAACATTGCATTCCATGTCTGATAACTTATTATCCTGCTCGAATAGGGCTGATGGCAAGCGCTAAATTTATGGGGGAAGCAAGGGCTCCAACATATCACAGATGTAACGCTGTCTGTTCAGTGTTCCGGCAATGCGTACCAGAGGTGTGAGGCAATGAAATTCATTATCATCCCCAAACCATGATACCGGGTGTTGAACCTGTGTCGTGATGCATAATGCAACAGTTCAGCAGCCTTTCACCACGGAGTCTCCAAACTCGAATCCGAGTATCGTGATGTTCCAGGCAAAAACGGGATTCGTCAGTAAACACAATGTAATACAATTTTGTTGTCCATGTCCAAATTTCATCACACCATCGGTGGCTCAAACGTCTGTGGGTTCCAGTTAAGGGTAAACGAAGCACTGGACGCCTTGCGGACATTCCACTCTGCTGTAAACAGCGTCGGATGGTACGAGTGGACACCGAATGTTGCGTAATGGACTGAATCTGTTGTGCTATGGTTCGTGATGTGGCTGCGTGATCCATCACTGTCGTGCAAACAAGCGCACACAGTGTCGTGCACACACAGTAGTGGAACGAGTTTAGTGCGATCGGCACCTTTAATCCGTTTCCTCCTTTATCAGCGATGACTGATTGACATCACAGTTGTGTTTGGTTTCTTCCAACACGTTGACCTATTTCTCTGAAGGATAATACACAAACCCTATAGGCAACGATTCTTCCTCGGTAGAATTCAGAAATTTAGTGAAAAGACGCTCGATGTTTTCTACAAGGCATGGCTTAAGCAAAAAAAAAAACACAAAAAAACAATTGCCGTACTTTAAATCACCAATTTCTTTTCATCTTATATAGTGCTTTTCGGTAGCCATCACGGGCGTTTGCTCTATAATGTTAATGATAAGCATATTTCATTAATATAAATTTCAAATGGTTTGCATGCTTCCTTCATGGTGTCTCATTTTCTGAGGCCCAGCAATGTATACACAAACATGAATTTTTCACCTTTTTCCTTGAAACAACGTGCTTATGGTAGTTAGCATACAGTCTGTTTTATGCAACAAAAGATTGAAATAGTTTTATCCCCTTTAACTTCATATTCACTTGTTTAAACATTAAAAATCTATCAAAACACGTGTTATTGGATTTAATTTCCACTTCGATTCTTTATTATATTAGCCTTGTATTTTATTAAATTTTATTTCATTTTTAAAATGACTATCCGTTAATGAAATTAAATCATTAAGTATGTTGACAGAAAAAGCAAACTTCATATCTTGAAACAAAAGTTCGAAGAGAGAAATCATATTTTAAATCTCTTTTCAGGGAAAATACAGCTTTATTTCAAAATAAATGAAAACTTCGGCAAAAATAAAGTTCTTTAATGTAATGACCCTTCTTTTAAAAATGAATTTAATTTGACATTTGTTTTATTTGCCGGGAATAAACGTCCTAGCAGAGTAAAATAATTTTTAAGTAATGTTTGCATTTTATTCAAAAGAGATTGACTTTATAAATATTTTTAATGCCAACAATTTGCCTGAAACTGATAATTAATTTATTTATTTATGAAAAAAATGTTTTATTTTTTTCTAAATATTAAATAAATTTCCATCGTTGCAATGTGACCACAGTAGTTGAGTAGTCAAGCTCATAAAATCATAGCCGGGTGTTGTCAAGTTGTGGGTTCGAAACCTAATACCTCTGAATACTCACCGTACACGTGGTGCTGATACACGTTAAATTTGTTGAGACCCAAATACCTAACGCTGTCATTGAGTTAAAGATTGAAAAGAGGGGGATGCCAACGAAGGTATCATCCTCGTCATTTGACATTGGTTCACAGCTACGAGGCTCGTTACAAACAGCATTTGTATTGCTTCAGAGGGCGATGTGACTTATATATAAATGCGTAGATGTAATACAATAAGATCCATATTACACTGAAATGGAAATCCATTGAATTCTATATCCATTGAAATGGATTATATAAGAATATAAGTAGTTCCAAATGTAAATGTAATATTTAATATTTAAAATTTATATAATAATTATTTAAAACCAATTTTTACAAGATTTGAAAGATATACTTGAAACAAAAAAAATTTAATTTCCATTTATTGAATAGTTTTTCCATTCAAAGAAATCGATTTTCTTAAAATAAGTTAAAGCAAGAATTCTAATAAAATTACATACTTAAAAAAAATCAGAAATAATGCATTTTAAGTTTATAAAATGTATATTTTTCAGATAAATTAATTAAAAGCAAAGTAGGATAAAAAATAAAACTGATTTTTAAAAAAAAAACTATTATATACATTTATAATTTGATTTCCTTTATTATCCTATTCAAACGTTTATTAAAAATAAACAAAAAATTAAAGACATTTAACTGATTTATTATGTGAGGAAATAATTATCATAATTAAATTAATAGGGGAATGGAGTTTGAACCTAAATAAAACAACATTTTATAGTCTTAATGGAATGAAAAAATAAATCAGATTGAAAAAAGGACCAATAGCTAATTAGATTAAAAGTATTATTAGACTATTCTTTTGGTAATATGATTTGGCAAATTGAAGCATTCATCATCCTTTATTAAGGAAAAACTAAAATAAATTCTCTTACAAAATAGTAATATTTTTACTTTAAGCAATATATTTCATATTACACAGTTGAAAGAATATGTAATTTTAATAAAAGTATAAAAGATAAAATTTTTAAGTAATTAATTGTCAAAAAAGTGCTTATACTAATTAATATATGCTTCTAATTATCATATCCTTAACACTCCTTTAGGTTATTTTCATGTTTATAAATCTGCAATGGGATGATTGATATTATTAATCGAGTTGTGTGTATTCTTTTTGTAGTTTAACATTAATTGTTTTTTTTCTCATAAAGGGGAGTCTACCTGAAATAATCTAAATAAAACGGAAGAGAGAAATCAATGAATGAGTCATAAAAAAACATTCAGGAATTATTTTTTCTTTCCTTTCTAAAATAAGTTAAGAAAACATTTTATTGGAATACAAATTATATCATGAAACATCAAGAAATGAAAAGAAAAAGTTTATTCTTGAAAGTATTTTATTCGAAGAATAATACCTTTGATGGTATTTTAATTTTTTGACAAGGAAAAAAACAAAATACTTTTTTTAAAGGTGTCGCCTTTTTTTTCTTTTCAAAGGAATTTATACAAACGGACGGTTATTATTTATTTTGGAAAAAAACAGCAGTTTACTTCAAAATGACACATTATTAATGGCATTCAAAAATAGAATAGTAATACAATTGTGAAGTCAATTTAAATCATGAATTAATCTTTGATGAAAATAAGGAAACAAAAGCAGAAATAAATCGAAGCAGTAGACAATTGCTTGCATCAGTGAGCTGAGAAAACTCTAATTTAATTTTTTAATTAAGTATCACTTTTCAGATTCTTATAAAGACTTATTGACCAATGAATATCATTATTTTTCTTATACTAAATACTCTTTTTCCAAAAACTATTCTTTACTATTCAACTACTATTCTCTAGAGAGAAGAAAAACACCAAAACTGTTTTATCGTTTAAATACCTTTGTTTACAGTCCCTTCATTTTAGTGGAAAGACATTTCACCGACTTTTACTTTTCTTACTCCAAAGTCCTCGCAGTCTGTAATAGAAAAATAACCAACAAAGAAAAAAACAATATTTTCTCAGCTTATTTTTGCTAGAAACAATATGTTTGTACAATTTCAATTTATTGAAATATTTAAATATAATTTTAAATATCAGAAAATGCAGTTACTGAAATGTTTTGATTCATTTCATTTTACATACTTATTTTTTTTTATCTAGTAAATTAAAGATTAACTTTTAAGACTTATGTCATTTTTATAAGATATATAAAACACTCAGACAGAAAAATACAAGTTGCAGATAAATTTTAAAAATAAAGTTCACTATGAAAAGAAATACATAAGTATGTTGTTACCAATGCCACTGCCTGAAAATGTCAGATCAAGGCCAACTAAATACATCGTAGTAAAGGGCTAGAAGTGCGGTTGTCTTTAGCCACACAGGTGTCTGAGCACCACACAGGTGGCAGTTCGATTTGGCATCCGCATTATGAGGGAGAAAATCTTCGTGGGGGTCAGAGGCTTCCCACCTCTCTTCCCCTTCCACCAAACTCATGAGAGGTTTTGCATGTATTTAAAGTACCCTCATATCTCTAACATACTATACATTTCAAAACATCTGTGCCTTCTCCGGGATTCGAACATAAGCCCTACGGTGCACCAAGCAGCGTCACTAACCACTAGACCGAATGGGTGGCTATACATGCATAAGCATAATTTATATAAACACATATATTCCACATTATTATGCAATTGCTTTTGAATAATAGTTTTTCGATCTACTTATAAAAATATTTGATAATTTTTTTTTTTTTTTTTTTTACAATTTTTAAAATTTGCAAACTTGGCCAAATTTTTCAAAAAAGTGCTGAGTGGCGACCTATGAAAGTCGATATATGTCCATTATTTCAAGATGTTCCAAGGATAAAATAATTTCTCAGCTGTCTTTTGAATTTCATGTTTCAAAAGGAGACCAAATATTAAAAGGAACTGTATCCATAAGGATATAAGAAAAACATCCCTTATCTAGAACAGTTGTTTGCTCTCCGTTCATTTCTGTGTGCAGCAGAACCCATTTAGACTGAAGCGGTGAGGATATATTATTGACCAACAAATTCTGATTGAACCCAACCTCTGATTCTCGAAGTACCTACAGCTGAAAAAAATAAGGATTCCACGTCTGTTATTTAAGCATCCAAGAATGAAACCAGTATGGCAGCATAACCTTATAATCTGGAAAAGCAGCAATGTGGGACTGGTGCACGAAACTTCATGTCTTTGACAAAGGCTGTACAGACAAATATGAAAATTTTAAGTCCATATTTGTCTTTATAGTAATGTAGTTCAACTAGATTTTGTTTTTATGGACAACAACGTTCGCTACTCTGACAGACAGATTTCCTTTAAGGGAAGATATACGTAAGATTGATAGATCATTCACACAGATTTTCAGAAATTAATTATATAGAATGTATCTGGAATTCTTGTCATAGATAAATTGTTTTAAGGAGTTTATAAAGAGTTTTACATTGATCTTCTCAATTATTAAAATTAATTATATGTTTATAAAGGGCCTTAGTTTATAAAGTCTTCTGATATCATTTTGATCTAGAAAGAGCTAAGCATTTTTTTAAAATATTCTGAGCACCTTTTCTAGACATATATTTTACAAAGAAGGCATTAATCTACAAAATTAAAAAACTAGATAAATATTTAAAGTGATAACACACTACAACTTTTTTAACAATATTTTTTCGAGTATAAATTGTTAAGAGGTTCAATCAAAATGTTCATGTTTAAGAAATTCTCAGAGAAATTTTACAAAGAACATCAAGGGTATAGCTTTAAAGAAGGAAATTAGTGAGATAAAATTAAACATAATTTCTCATTAAACTTTTTTAAAAAACTTTAGATAAGTATTTTATAAGAATCCAAAAGTGAAAATTATCTTTAATATGTTTTTTTTTAAAATGAATGAATGATAATAATACGTTGAACAAAAGAAAGCGCTTATCAATGGTGCAATTCTCTCTCTTCTGTATAAAAAGAATTTCTAAGTCTTGAAAAATGATATCATGGTTACAACTTTCTTGATAACGGAGAAATCAAATAAGGAAGGGCCTAATGAGGCTTATCTTAGGATTGAGGAACTAATGAAAAGAGCAATTGTGTGCGGAAAAAAATCAGAAAGAATTATTCTTCCATGTAATGAATGAAAAAAGACAAAATTACCAGTTCTCCACAGATAAGGATTATCTTGTTATAACAGATTATCAGACAGAATATCAGCCACAATAATCGTGCTTTATAAAATTAGGTTAACAAGAAAAACAAATTATAGAAAGAGAGAAAGGAAAAGATGGAAAAAATACAACTTAAACAAATACTTTTATCGAAACAAAAAATATTATCTTATCTTAAATTATGTCTATGTAAAATATCTATTTCTCTCTCTCTGTATTTTTATATATTTCTTAATAACATTTAACTCTCGATTTTTATGATGTTAGCCCAGCAACAGATGGCGTTGTTCTTGGTTCTTGGAAAAAATGACAGTCATTAAATTCTTTACAGCTTATATAGTTTTCGTATGTGTAGTGCCTTTATCTCTCCTTTTTGAACTGTATATTACGTGTTTGGTAAGTGAGCACATTTTTTGTTTTGGCAGAGTGTAAGGGCTTTTATAGATCTTTGAATATAAAAAATGCATATGTTTTGTGGGTTTGCAACACTTGTGGAGGTAATTGAGTCGTGTAAAAAAAATTGTAAGTACTTATTATACATCATATGAATTACATTAAGTGATCGTGCTGATTTAGAATTTAGGAAATCTTTATTCTGGAAAGTGGAATTGGAGGTTTACTAATTTTTGAAGTAAAAAAGCAAACCAATTAGTTGCTGAAGAATTTGACTTTTTTCGTTTCTATATCAGTTTGGCAGTATATTCAGTTTTTCGTATATTCAGTTTGGCAAATGTTCGTTATCTGTGTTAAAAAATAATGCATGGTGTATTTCTTGTTTTGGAACCAAACCGATAACGACGTCTCAGTTAATTGTTAACCTACACCGTACTAGTTCGGGATGACCCTTTCACAAAATTCAAAGGTCAAATTCCTATCAGATTCAAATGGTCTATAATTATAAATTAATTGATTAAGGATTAATTGTGTATAGCCTGTGAAATAAGTGGTTCATGTTTAACACTGAATGGGCAATTATATTGTATGTGAAGAAATTAGTTATTAGACTAATATTTTAACACTGAGAGTTTCGCTTTTGTTAGTTTAGCACTGGAATAAAAGTCTTTTTTCCCCTCTAAGATTCGAATAGTATTTCAAGTTTATCAGCAAGACGATTTTCTAGCATAAAGAAACAATATCTTTTTTAGTGACCACTTATCTGGGTGGCCATTACTTACGCAAATGTATTTTATACAGAATAGTTAATGGGTGTTCCAAAATAAATTTAAAGAATAAGGGTTTAAAAAACTTCTAATTCCTTCAGGACCGACGAAAGGAGAAAGAAGCGTTTCCCCAGGACCGCACTTTCCCAGATTGTACCCGCGCCTGGGACCAGGCAAATTTCCACAGCTAAGCCTAATTTCATTTAAAAATTCATATAAAATCTTTAATGCAATCAAATACGCTAAAAATTACAATTTTCTATCATTGCCAATATATGAATATACTGTACAAAAAATTTCTCTCTATAAAAAAAAAGCGATCCCGAATTTTAAAGGAAAATTTTTTCATTTTAATAAAACAAAAATCATGATGATTAAAATAAAATAGACGCAAAACTTATAAAATACTATCTGGCTAATTCCAAACATTTAATTTACTCAGACATGAACTTGTTGTTCCTTGAATCTACGAAATGTTTTCAGGGTATAAGGATTTCTAGGAATCCTCAATCCCGTATCTGGTTTAAAAAGTTCTGTTAGAAAACTTCACAACGTTTTGTTGCTTGAACTGATAAAAATCTTTTAAATAGCAGCTAATTTATCGCTTTTTTATTTTTAATTAATCCTTATATTGCTTATAGCCTTATGTTCTCGTGATTTTGGCAATTGTAATTGCGATAGCAATGAAAAAGAATCATTTGTTCTGATTGAGTTCAAAATGTGTCAATCAGTAAGGACAAATTATTCTTTATCGTTAAAAATGAGTCATCGCATTTGTTCTATGAAGATCTCTTTATCAAATGATTTTGAGTATTAAAAATATTGTGTTGAAAACACAAACCAATAATTAAATAGATATCGAATCTATTATTATGAATGCCTAATGCCCAGTAAACTAATAAACTTTTCATCTTTTTTCCAATTTAGTCAAAACATAAGCAGAAATCCAAAGTGCAATGGATCACAAACCTTTAAATGCCCTATTCTTTTGAGAAAACTAAACATTTGCAGTTATTTGAATTCATAAACATCTCGTATCTAATTAAAAAAATCTCAGAACCAAAAACACATATTAAAGTTCAAAGATTTGTGAAACTTTATTAAAAATAATCGGACTTTAATTACCATCTATTACCTTGTAAAGATTAATATAAAAATGTTCAGAAATCAGATCACACTGGTGAGATAATGGGCCACAGAGCAGGGAAAACAGAAACACATTTATGATACCGTGAGCCCTGGAGGAAGAAACGCATGATCACATATATACGATCATGATCCGGAACCGGTTAATGAAAAGACTGGAAAGATTCATCAGCTTCAGAAACGTTTAATTAAATTGATTATTTGTTAATTTATGAGATTTATAAGCTGTGATCACAATTAAAAGATAAATCGAAATAAACTTTTAGACTATTCTATGCAGTCGAATGATTTGCATTATGAACTCTGTAAATATATCTGCTTTGTTAAAAACCGAAAGAATAGTATCAATTTAAATATATTAATTCGACTAATATTAGTCTAATGTTTCAAATTTTCATCATACAAGAATATTGTTCAAAACTGTAACCACATTTTAAATGTTAGCTTCGATTCACAAAAATTTAATTTAAATGATTAGTCTGATTTTTAAAATTAAACATGGGTTTGCTTATGAGATCCAATACAGTTTTGATTCTGAATTTTTAAAGTTATTTGTTATTTAAAGTTCCTATGACTCTGTATATTTGTCGATATTCTAAGCATAAACATTATTTTTTTCATTTAGATTTCTGTGTAAAAGTAAAAAAAGAGTTTTATATTTAAAATTATACTTGTATGTGTGCTTGCGTATGTATGCATGCATTAGTGGGAAAGTCGCAGTATATTGTGTACGTTTGTGCATGTGTTCATGTGTTGTTTTTATACCACACTAAGCATATTTCTTAATTTTGCATTAAATATTTCTGTTTAAATTCTGATTTTTTATTTATTTTATTTAAAAATGCATTTAATAAATTTTATACTCAATATAATAAAAAGGACACACCGAAAATTAGTTATCCCATTGTGACGAAATTATACTTAACCACACATGTCTTTCGACAGAATATTTAAATCACTAACATTTCTCGAATGTTAATGAATTATTAACTGAATCTCTGGCTCATCTCTTGAAATTTATGAGATATATAATTAAAAATATTTTTAAATTCCATACCTAAATTTTTTGCCATTAAATAATGTTTTAAATATAACAGAGCTTTTATGAACGGTTGTGCATATTAGGATGGATCAAAAACGATTTTTTTTCAGAAAGTCAAAACCTACTTATGGGGAAAATATGTTCTCCGGTATGTAGATGGAAAGACAAACATTGTAAAATATAAAAATTGATTTTTATTCTATGTACTGCCACGAAGGAAATGATGTTTAGGTATTTGAGCTTCTTTTGTGGTAAAAAGTCAAAATAATTTTTGTTAATGAAAGATAGGTATTTTAGGTCTTAGTAACATGTATTGCATTAAGAGAATACATTCTAATGAGTTGTAAGGAAAAATAACATCACCTTTATCTAAAAGCTTCCTTAATATTCAACTTTTGAAGAAAAAAAACTATTGTCGAAACTAATGTGCACGATATAGCGGAAGACGTAAGAAGAGCTTTGATCGGACTGATTCCATGGAGCGAGAAAAGACAGCTGAGTGGTGAATTATTGCACAGCACATTGTCATCCTCACCATTCAGTACATACTAAAAGTGAACATGACTTTGAGTTAAATATATTGAAAAAGATAATTATTTTGGCTCTAAAATCGTATAGCCAAAATCAAGTTTATTATTATTATTATTATATTAAAACTTTTGTACGTCCTAAAATTTTGAAATTATATTTTAAGTTATTTTTTTTTCTAATTTGGAACACTTTTTCGTATCGTTAGGCTTTGATTAATAACTACATTTTTTTTCTACACAAAACCGCTACCTACTTCAGTGCATATGTTGTAATTGTTACACATTTTAAAATAATCATGTATGATTTATGATATTAAATAACAAATTTAATATTTTTTTAATGAATTAATCTTATTTATTGTACTTTTTTACTAATTGAACTAACGTCTAAAAGGTATTTAACATTTACGCATTGTTTGTTACTTAAAGCCCCGTATCGTTATCACCCAATTCTCTTCGATTCAAAATTTAACTATTCGCAATTGTTACCGAACCAGCTTCTTTGCATTTAATTCAGGAAATAATTATCACGTCTATTTCTTTTCAGAGACATTGCAAAGGCATTTTGTTTCGCAGCAACGTCTTGTGTACTAATTAATTGCACATTAAGGGGTAAACAATTGTTTAACCTGTCAAATAATATTCTTCTTAACTAATTAGAATTTCCGCATCTAAAGCGAATCTTCGCAATTAATTGATTATTTTATTCGGTGTTTTCCACCAAGCACACCTTCTATTTATCTTTTAAAGTTAATTATACATTTGAAAATGGAACCGCTTCAAAAATGTTATTTTAAATTACTTGATACAGGAACATATGCGTATCTAATTTATCACCGTATGGAATGAAGTTGTGTAATTTAATTCCTTATGTGAATGACGGTAGTTAAATGGGAAAGTAGTTTGTTGAATTTTTCCCTGAAATTTACTTTTCTTGATTCTTGAAATCCATCGAAACTTTTTCATTGTTTTCTATGTTCATACTTTTAGATTTACTTTCATTTATTTATGTAATCTCTCACATTAAATTTCCTATAATTGTTATTTTCATCATCTAAAGCTCCTACAAACGTATTAAAATATGATTGATGTGTGCATGTAAATAAACATATATTTAATATATTTTGGAAACTAGATACTTCCCTTTTTTAATTCAAGAGAAAATGTTATCAGTGTCGAAAAACTTTTTTCGATTTGCCGCATATTTACTTTGTAATGTAACATGTGCCTCATCAAGGAATTATTTGATAGGGATGAAATTATTCATGTGATATACTTCTGTTCTGACATCCAATAACTAATTAACAGGAGCTTCAGCGCAATGAAATCCGAATGGTGTACATGGTATAGGACATTCCGACACTATTGCATAACTTCCAGGCGAATGTGCCACCCTCGACACATTCGGATAGTACCAAAGACCTAGTACCTCAGACAGATTCCTGAACTGTTTGAGAAGATGCCACCATATGAAAGTGGATTTGAAATTCCTTCAAAGGAAGCAGGGCGGTCTACTTATAGGATTACTCGACATTTGGTTCGCGACAATGCAGACCATTCCATCTAGTTCAACGTTTCTCAAACTGTAGGGCGCTCCCCCCCCCCTAGACGCCCGTCATACCTCTACAAGGGAGGCGCGATATTATTGAAAATTCGAAAACAAAAGATTATTTAAAAAATCATTAATTTTCTGCAAGTAAACAAACAAAATACATTCTGACATAATAAAAATTAAAATACGCATTTACACTGATGTAATACAATTATAAATGCATCAGTTCTGCGCAATGTCTTTGATAACTAATTTAAACTATACTTAGTTAAGATTAAATTACCAGTAACCTCATAGATTGCACATATATAAAATTACACACAAAAATCAACACTCATCTGCCGCTTAAGAATAAATATTTGCTCCCCAATGCCAAACGTTTTCCACATAAGTGCGCTTTTTTGATATATTGGAAAAGAAGAAAAGGAATAAATAAACAAATCCTCTGAGATAAGTAAATCCTTCCCAAACACATTATCAAGTTCCTTTTATTACATTCTAATGCCATCGGAATAATTTTAAATGGATAGCAATTAACAGAAAAGATCGTACATATATATACGTATATATACGTATATATACGTCCAGGGCAATTAATGCTTTCACTGAGGGCCTCTATTGTAGCTTTCCGTCAAAGCATAGTATTATTCAATTTAATGCATTGTTATTGTATGGAAAAAGGCGCAATGAAAATTATGATTGAATATTGGGCTGCAAATATTGAAAGTTTGAGAAAGTATATCTAGTTAGTAGCAATCAGTGAAATATGGCCGCTTAGAGCAGGGGAACTCAACCTTTTTTCTCTTCGGGACGCAATATGAAGATTAATGAAAAAAACATTATAAAACCAAGGCAATATAGGACTCTTCAAAAGTGCACTATTAAAACTAGTTTTTAGCTTTTAGTACTATATTTATTTCTATCAAACACCCATTAAAAAATTTTCGTTTTGTCGAACTTTTACTGAGTTATGGGGTAGTTTCATATCCTTTACATCCATGACCAAATTCTTAGTTTACTTTCTACTGCCATTCCGTTTGATAATTTGATTTTTTTTCTTTTGACAAAGTCTTTCTTGTTTTTATTTCAAATATTAATATATCAAGTGCGGAAAACACAGCAAAGAGGAGTTTTGACTGAATTCCAGTGTGAAATCAGTATTATTTGTTTATAATTAAAGCTCAGTTTTACCCATAAAATAATCACTACTCCAGTTCAGTTCAGTACTTCACTGCTATTTGTTATTGCTAGCCGTTACAGTTACATATGGAAAACAAAATCTTGCAGTTGGAACCCGACAGCGTACGAGAACACAAAGTACGACATCAACAACATAACTCTTAGCTATGATTGCTTGATTAAGGCAATATGGTAAGATCTTCACAATTTTTTTTTGTTTTTAATATTTGATATTTGGTTTTAATTGTATTTTGTTAAAGTAGATATTTAATAATAGTTCCATACAAAAAAAATTAATTTGTTCCAAAATGTTTGTAAAATGTAAATTTTTTGAACTTTTTGTAACGTTTTTTTTTTAATTCCTAAGGCTCTTTTAAATATGTTTCTTTTCTTTCAAAATTTTTTTCCAATACCTTATTATATACTACATAAAACTGTGCATGTGTTTTTTTTTCTGCTGCTGCTCTTTAATTTTTTATTATTTTTTTTATAGTTAAACTTCCAAAAATTCTCAAAAAAAATTAATTTTGATTTTGAAATTTTTTAAAAAAAGTACCAAACATGTTAGATCTAATTCTATGTACAGTTTTACAAAATAAACATTTCAGAACATGTATAAAAATTTCAAATCCGTGCTTCTATTATCAAAAAAGCCTTATGGATTTGAATTATAGTATATGTAAAAAAATTCAACATTGAGAAATATGAGTTTGAAGTTTATTCCATGAATGGCATGACATAATATTCATCGAATAGTCTGAAACTTTTACGAAATGTCAATTAGCTTATTTAAAACTTCTTACCATAAAATATTGCACAAATTTAGAGCAGTTAAACAGTATACTCCCATAATAAATATACATAGAAGAAAACGAATGAAAGATCAATATTTCATAAAACTGTATCTTTATAATTATAAAAAAAAGTAAATACACACTCTTCAGAGCTAATTTCATGCTCAAAGCTAATGCACAACATGTACAAAAGATGTTTATGCCTTTATTTTTTATTTCCATGATTTTATAAGCCTTTGCATGTTAAATATTGTTTACGAATGAAAGCAAAATTAAATATCAATTTATGAGTAAAATATATCAAAATCTAAGAACTGCATATATGCATTTGTTTAAATAAATATCTTAAAATATTTTAATAATAAAAGTAATGAATTTCATACCCATGGGATATATATATATATATATATATATATATATATATATATATATCACTAAAAACAAATATACAAAAATGCGAGAGTTTTTCTATTCTTGCGAATTAGATTTTCAATTATCTGAGTTATCAAAATGAGATTTAGTATTTATGCTTCGGGAGAATCCGTTTTGAAGTTTTAATTTCATTCATAATAATATCATAAAAAGCACGCACAACTCTTAAATGTTAACCAAATCCATTTGCTGTTCTATAAACAATTCACAAACTAGGATTTTTGCATGAATTGCACAATTCTTTCTTGAAATGATTTGTTACTGCATATATAATGCCAGTCTCAGTGACGCGCGGTAGAAAAATAATTAATTAATTTTTTTATCAGGCTAATCTGAAATGTGGCCATGGTAGTTGCTGTCCAGCATCAAATATTGCTCCATAACTTGATAAATTTGCAGTTAAAGCTTTGAACTTTTATAGGCATGTTTATAAAGATTCGTGGTTTCCGATAAGTCAATAAAAAATTTCGATAGTTTGATGACTTTTAGGATACCATATCTCGTAAATAGAATATCCGCTGCATTTTTAATAAATTGTTCTTAAATACTTGAATTTTTTATTGCTATGGGCCATGAGTGGGCCACTCAGAAAAGCCCGACTGGTCTCATGCGACCCGTGGGCCGCATGTTGAGTATCGCTGGTTTAGAGTATACCACATGTTTTGCCTTTCTCGGTTAACACATGCTTTGCCTTTCTCGTAATTCCTGAATAAAAATTTCTTGCGATACTGTTATCGTTTTATTATAAATGTATGTACACCACGTCTACCGATTTTTGTTCTATTCGATTAATTCATCCTTGACAGGTCGACTTTATGTTATAAAACGTATAATATATGCCCTAATAATTAATTAGGGTCGAAATTAGAATTAAGCATTTTTAATTAGAATTAGACGAGAAAATAGGCTTTAAGTAACTGTCCCATTGAAAAGTTGAACAGACCAATATTTTATGAATATTATTAAGCAGAAGGTATATAAAAATGGAATATAAATGTGATTTAATAATTCATTATATATATATATATATATATATATATATATTTCATTACTCATTAGAAATATAATGGTTATACTGTACTAGTTCATTTTTCTGATAAATTCCAGGTTATAAATGACAGCAAATTGATCATACTCTACAGATGCATTGTGAAGAATGTTTTAGCTTGTAAAAAATAATCAAATCGTGTTTTTTTTTATTTAATCCAAGTGTTAGTTATAATACTCCAAAATTAAAAAAGGTATTTAACCTAATACGTGTGTGTGTGTGTGTGTGTGTGTGTGTGTGTGTGTGTGTGGTGTGTGTGTGTGTGTGTGTGTGTGTGTGTGGTGTGTGTGTGTGTGTGTGTGTGTGCGTGCGTGTGTGTGTGTGTGTGTGCGTGCGTGCGTGCGTGCGTGCGTGCGTGTGTGTGTGTGTGTGTGTTAACAAATCTCTTAAGAATAAATCGTAAAGGAATATGCAATGCCTACAATGCACTTGAGAATTTACTTAAGAATGCACCTAAGAATTTCTGTTGATTATTTACTCTTGTTCCAAAAGAGGTACTCTGTAATTTATTTTAAGCTTATCTTGGTATTTAAAGTGTTCGTTCAACAGACTAAAGTAGTTTAAAATATGATTAAGCGAAGTAATGTTTATAAAATGTATCATTTTGCTAAAAGTGGTATATTTGAGGTATGATAAATAGTTGTTTGAGATTATTAAGATAATGTCAAGTAAAATTGATAGCTATTAAACCATGTTTTTGTGATTTGATTAACTTAAAGAATTTAAAGTGCTACTTTATCGAATCTCGGTAAACAATAGGACATTTTTCAGACTTTTATTTGTTGCATTTTAATATATCGTAAATAACGCTGTTGCAGTGTGCGACTGCTGTTTCGAAGAAAGCTGGCGGCAAACAGCAACGTCCCCTTCAGTATATAAATATAGATTTCGTAACGTACTCTCGTGTGATATACTTACAGAATGAATTATTCTGTGTCGTGAAATACAGCTTCAAATTGCAGGGTTTTTTTTAAGATTGTGTCTATTTTATTGCATTAAACTGGAAATTTAACCTGAAATTATTTTGTTTAATATATTTCCATAACCCACTGTTTTTCTCTGTGCTTCCACTGCATTTTTATAAAATATTAACTTTTACGCGTGTGCATTTATTCATGTAATACTTTTATTCTACATTCAATAGAAGCATTTTTAATTACTTTTTGAAAACAACTGCCAAAGTCTTTGACTGGAACTCACACACTCATATCAAAGCAAACTTTTCTTTTTATTGTAAGCCTCATTTTTCTTATTATTAATTTAAATATTCTAAAGGAAAGTCTAGTAAAAGAAATCAAAAGAGTTGTATGCTTGTGTTGTAACTGAAAAACGATGTTTTCATTTTATTATTGTAAATTTAATGTAAGTATCATTACAAATACTTGAGAGGTTTGAAAAAAAATTTCATCTATCTTATGTGTTGCCTTTAAAAAAGAAAGAATTGTTGAAATCAAACTTATAAGGGCACAATGAAAATAATTATATGAACTGTTTTGTTACTAAAAATATTTCCTTACGTATAAAAGATTTAAATGTTCTTTAAATGATTAAAAATATGAAAACAATGTTTAAGATTCAATATTTTGACAAATAAAGAGTTATCTACAAAGATAGCAAACCTGCAACAAATATTATGAAAATTTATAATTAAAAATTAGAAGTTGTGTGTTTAATAATATAAAATAAAATGAATATATATTTTTTCAAACAAATTATTTAAAAAAATTGTGTCAAGCAAATTTGACTTATTTTTGGAAAATATTATTTTTTTCTTTACACACTATATGAAAAAAAACTTCTGATTTGTATAACAGCATTTAAAATAATAACTGAGCAAATTTGCTTGACTTAATCATGAATATATTCCTAAATAGTAATTTCCCTCTGATATATTTCTTTTCTTTTTCTCTTTGAATATTACAGAGCTTTGAATTGATAAAATATTTCAATAATTGAAAAGATTTAATTCTTAGATTCTATCGTCAAATTTGGAAAGGAGGTAGAAAAACTAACGTAAAAATTTATGCAAATATCTTAATCAAAAATCAACTTCATTTTTACAATTAAATTGAATTATATACACAAATACATTCTTACGCTGCAACAGAAATTAGAAAAACAAATAATTAGAATACGTATATCTCAATTTGAATGGAATTAAGTATTCTTAATATGTCATGGTTCAATTTATTACTTTTCAAAATTCTTATATTCAATTTGTTGCAACCGATAATCGATGACAAAGTCTTTTTCAGTTCAGTAAAAACAGCCCCGCATTGAAAAATAGTCAATTACTACAATATGCTTTATTTTTATTGACTAAAAGCTACAGTATATATAATGTATTTCAGTGATATAACTCAAGAAAAATTCAAGCACATGCTAGTTACAATTTATGTTATTAAAAAAGTTGCTGGTTCTTTGGAAACTCTTAATGTGATGACCTGAAGACTTGAGGTACAAAAATATTTAAAGTAATCTTAAAGTTGTGTGTGTGTGTGAATGAACTAAACATGTGCATTTACCTATTTATTTGTGCATGTGTGCAATTTTATTATTGAAAATAGTGGCTTCTATGTGTCCTTCAAAAAACAGAACTTATTCCTTTTAACATGGGAAAAGGAAAAATGTTGGTGTTTAGAGAAATGGTATCCATAATTAAGATACACAGATAAAAAGATAATAAAGCTTTAACTAATATAAAATAGAGAGTTATCATATATATATATATATATATATATAGGGGGTGAAAAGATCATTTTAATTTTTTAATATTTAACAAGTTATGTATGAAAATAAAAATATAACTATATAATTTTCAGTTAAATATTCAATAACAACTACTAAGAGGGAAACACTCATTTATGAATTTTACCACAAGTATTCAATACATACATATATATATTAATCACATTTTAAATGAATAAAAACACATAAAATTACTTAAGCTTAAAGATTTATGTTATCAAATACTTCTCATTCCAATAATAAAATTATTTAATGTTGTTAGTTAACGAATGAGCAGTTTAAGTTTCAAGCCCTCTTAAAAGGGCATTTAAATGTTGTATAAAAGATTAATACTTTCAAGTAAATATATAAATTGATATAACCAGGCTCCATCATTTCATTTTAATAGTATCAATGAATTGTAAATGTTTGGCAGATATCACTTCTGAGAGTAAGAAAATTTAAACTAAATGTGAAAGGATTATTGAAATATGGAAAACCGCTTATTATTAAGTTAGAAATGATTCTTCCATTCCACCACGTTAAACTGAATATTTGATTCCTAGTAAAATGCAGCATAAAATATGTAGTAAATAATCCACATAAACTACAGTTAACGGCCGAGTGGTCATCAGAGTAACTCTTATGGCATTTGTTTCATCCTTAACACAACGATTTGACCAGTAATAAGGAGACTAGTAATTACAAAGGTAAGCATTTTCATAGAATGAATCTTAAGCTCACTACGTTCATTATGCTCTATGGTTACGGAAAAGATCATTTGTGTGGTATGCGAAGGTCACTGATTGGAGCAGTATTGTTCCCAGCAATATAAGCAGCTTAATATTGGACTTAGGTACTATGTGAAGATTTTTCAAAGACATCTAGGATTTCGATAGGATAAAACATTGAATTTTGAAAATTTTAAATCCTGGATTTAAGGTCTAGAATACTATTTAATTTGATATTCTTAAAACAGGGTGGGACGTCAATCAGGTTTTCGGTATTGAATATGGGAGATAATGCTGATTTGACAATAATTAGTAATCTTCTTTAACAACTCTTCTGATTGGCTTTATGCTAGTCTAATATTTCATAATAATCTGAATCTGAAGTAATTTTATAATAAAGCTTGATTAAAGCATGACGAATTGTTTTGAAAAGTCCTAACATTTGTGGATTTAACTCCTATAATTAATGAGACTTTTGCAAGGAATGTAGAATTCATCAGATTTTGAATGATTGTGAATCCATTAACGTAAGGACCAGAGGTGTGTTAACGTCTTGTTGATTCTATTCTGTATATGTAAGTTGTATTTCCCAAGCAAAACCTTAAATTTTGATTGCTCTTGCATCGAAGCTACTCGTATTACTTTTCTTTCAATCAGGTAAGATACATTTTCTCGTTAGTGAGTTCTGTCTAGGATAACTTCAAGAAATTTTGAAAGTATGTTACGGTGGCTTAGGATCACTGAAACTTTATATTCCACCCCGGTTTGCAAGAAGTTTTAGTGGTTTTCTGTACTCATATATACAATTATTCTACACTCTGTGTCTGAGTTATGAGATAGTTCTTTAAGATTGCTTGTGAATCTTTCAGAAATACTGGATTGCTAGATGGATTTATAATTTTGCTGCTATGTCTTCCACAGAAGCTATTTCACACTCATAATTGCCTAAGGAGGTTTTTACAGCAATATGACTTTCGAAATGTTAACAGTGGTATACAGTACTTATTTCATCTTAGCTAGATATTAAGGAGTCATTAGTATTAATGTAGAGCCATTCTTGAACAAAGCATTCTTTTTTGACTGTTTGAATGGCTGCTTCTTTAAATTCCATGTCCAGAAATGTACCTTTAGGTATGCATAGGTCTTTTGGTTTTGCCGGTATATTTAGGTAATGCAAGGTTAGGCTCACGAGGTTGTCCATGATCATTTGCATGATGTTTTTTTTTCCTTTATGATAAATAATGTTTTTCATAAATTATTATTGGTAAAATGTCACAAATATATTTTGTATTACATATATCTTTATTTCTAACATGCTAAGTTGCGATATTTATACATGCTAAAAATTATTCCTTTTAATGTAATAAGAATTTAGCATGTAATTAGAAATATAGAACTCCATGACAACTGACATTTATGCTATTGATAAGAAAAAATTTTCAAAATGCTTGCTCAAATCATATACAGAGAAACAATTTTTTAACGATGACATTCTGAAGATTCTCAAAAAATTGTAAGAAAGCTGCTTGAGAATTTGAGGGAAAATGCAAATAGTATTAGGGACATCCCTATCTCGTTTGATAGAACTGCAGACACATTCGCATTCACTGTATGGATTTGGAATTGACGACAGTTTGACGGAACTAGTAATTAATAATGAAATATTTTTATATTGTCCTAAATTTACTACAACGAAAAGAGATATTGGATGAAATAGTGCACTCCTTCATATGGCATAAAACTCACTAGTCAAAATGCAATGAAAACTACGTGGGATGTTCAGATGCAATAAAAATTAAATTGCGGAAATTATGTGAAAGAAGTCAATTAAAAATTGTGAAACATAAAATGAAAATGCCAAAGATTACCAACAATTTATCAGAAGTAAATGTATATGGTTATAGCTTAAATATTATAAGGAAATAATAGATTAATCATTTAAAACGGCTTAGTACTTGACTTCGCAATAAAGTTTCAGAGTACTGGAGTAAAGGCTTTATATTTCATGTCCAAAAATATGGCAGTTTGAAAGGAAGCTCTATATTAAAACTGAAAAGTTCTTATAGGAATTCTATACAATACAATACTAAAAATGTATAAAAAGGCAATAACAGAAATGTTCTTTCCCATTTTTTCCTCATTTCATCCATAAATGAAGCCCTAAACATAATAAATGTTCGAAAGAATCGATACCATGGTGATTTTATAAAAATGCATCATCTATCTATGAAAATTCAGGGTTTCGTGCATGCAAATGAAGTTATCAAGACATGTTCAGGAAAAATACTAGATTAAAATAAATTATAAAAGATATTGCTGCAAATACTCAGAATTATACAGGAAGCACTCAGAGTATTATTTTAAAAAACGATCTAAAATAAACCTTTATTTTAAAAAGGAAGTGGAAATGGCTGTAATTTATTTCATACATGATTTTAACTTTAGTTGCTTTAACAATATAAATACAAAACACAACATGCTAAGTGCAGCACCCGAGTGTATTTTTCAAAAACACGTTAAATGACGCTTAAATGAGAGTGCAAAAAATTCAAATGAATGGAGCAGAAGAGGAAATCTACTAATCAATTAAAACTGCGGAAATCAAAAAAAGAATATAAAAACATGGTTTCTGGCAATTTTTAATATTTTTTTTCCTGGTGAAATAAGAGTTGTACGAGTTAATTTAAAAAATACGTTACTATAAAACTTCTATCATGTGGAACTATTTCTTTCCAATGTTTTAAATAAATTTTACCTCAAAATATGCTTGTAACGGAAAAATGTATTATCAATATCTATGCGTGTTTTTATAAATTAAAAGAATGTTTATTGCTGTCTGAAGATCGAATATTATTTTAATGTTTAAAAGGTTTTCTCAAAACGCGTTTAAAGATTTACGTGTCCATAAAATGTTCCCTGCATCTTAATTTTTGATCAAATTATATGGAAATTCTCGAGATGAATACTTATAGATACTAATATTATTCAGGATATTAAATTTATGTTTCGATTTTATCTCAATAAATCTGAGACAACAGAAAGTTAAGTACATATGAACAAAAATATGCTTAAAAGAAACCTGTGCAGAAATTATATAAAAATATCCATATATTTCTGAGAAATTTGTGAATAAACAAGAATAATGTAATATGACATGAGCAATTAAAAACTAAAAAGCTTGAAATATTGTAAATAAAATCAAACGCTCGGTCAATGGTTACACAAAATGCAATACTTAGAAGGATCAGTGGTATCTCATCGAAATTTATTTGGCGGATAATATGTTGTACAAAAATTAAACGATTAAAATTACAGCCTCTTGTGACGTGCGGATGACGACAATGACAGTAGTTAATGTAGTCGTCAGTTTTGGCTGTAACTACTGCCACACACTTCGGCATAAAATCAAAGAGGTTATGGATGTATTCTTGGGATACAGCAGTCCATGTGGCTTCCACATATTGCAAAAGTTAATCTGGTGTTGGAGCGGGTGTCAATTCCGGGATAGTCATTGGGCAAGCATGGACCACGCATTTTTATTGGAGATAGATCGGGAGAATAAGAAGGCCGAGGAAGCAATTCAATATGATGAGTAAAGAAGGACTCTTGAACATTGCGTATCAAGTGTCGTCGCGCGTTATCCTGTTCTAATATGGCGGATGGCAGGCGCTAAATGTATGGGAGGACCATGAACCACAACACCTCAGAAATATAGAGTTTGTTGCTCAGTGTACCAGCAATGCTTTCTAGGGGCAGCAGTAAAATCTAATAACACTCCAAGCCATGATACCGGGTGCAGGACCAGTGTGACGATGCATGACGCAACAGTTTAGCTGTCCCCAAACTCGAATCCGACCCTCGTGATATTGCTGGCGGAAACGGGATTCGTCAGTAAATATTGTCGTCCAATTCCATTGTACGTGCCCACCGTTCACCACCACATTGGCGGCTCAAATGTCTGTGGATTTCAGTCAAGAGTAAGCGAAGTATTGAAGGCCTTGCGGACTCACCATTCTGCTGCAAACAACGGCGATTGGTACGAGTGGACACTGAATGATACGTAACAGACTGAATCTGCTGTTCTATGGTTACTGATGTGGTTGGGAAATATATCACTGTCATGCACACAATCTGCCTGTCATCAGTGGCAGTAGTACAACGATGGAGGTGTGATCGGCCCCGTCGGGCCATCCAGTGATGACAGATACGCATCACAGTTGCTTGTTTTCGTCCAACACGTTGACCGATTTCTCTGAAGGATAATCTGCAATCCATATAGGTTACTATCCTTCCCCGTCATTCCCTTGGTTAAAAGATGCTCGATGTCTCCACGAGGCATAGGTAAACACCTTATGCAAGAAAAAAACAAGAAAAAAAACAATTGCTTATACTTCAAATTGCCAATTTTTTCTCCACTTATAAAGCGCTTGCGGATGGTGCTAAGGTCGCCTGTGCTGTGCGTCTGCACTACAATGCTAATTTATGCATATTTCATCACCTCAAAAGCTTGATGTCAATTTCATATGGTCTGCATTCTTCCTTCAGGTTGTTGCATTTTGTGTCTTCTGCAGTGTATTTTAAAGCTTTTTTAATGTATAAATAGTATTAAGTTTACATTTTTAAAATGATTTTTGATCTTTGTATATACCAGTTTACATTTTCACAGAATTTCATAACTTAAAGTCAATAAAAAAGGAAATAAATTCACTGTCCCTTAAAAGAAATTTGCGAACCACAAATCAAACTGACGTGATCAAAATTTAAATTCTTATTTTATAGTATAGTTTAAATGTAACTGAAATCAAAATATGAAGTGATTATTTCTTCTAAGTCAATTGCATAAATTTTCCTGAAATTGTTTTTCAATTAAATAAAGAAGTTAAAATTGTAAATTTAGTTACTTTATATATTTTTTTCAAACTAAGTACCTCTCAATATAAAAAAATTTTACACACAAAAAAAACTTTTAAAGGATTTTTTTTTAAATTATAAACCTTAAATTAAAATTCTCAAAATCCAAAAAACTAAAATCTATTCAGATAAATAAAATATATTGATATTGATAAATTCGGATACATAAATGCAAGACATCTTAATTTACACAAGAGTTTACACTTTATAAAACAATATTAAATTAACAATTACTGTTTATTGTTGTAAACAGTAAATATTTGTAGCTAGATATACGAGTTATTTTTTGTTAAAGGAATAGTCACGTAAAGGAGCTAAAGCGAATTTTCTGTGCTTTTATCATTGAAAGTTTTCTACCTTCAAGCACCTTTAAACTAACTTTAAAACTTTAACTAAACTTTGAAATTATGTTAACTGTTGGTCCGACGCAATTCCTTTGTCAGTCTGAAGTTGTTTTCTAAAGTCCTGATATTTTTTTTCACATTCAGCCTAGTCCCTTAAATAATAAAAAATTTTCTATAAAAATAATATTTTAAAAGACAGGCTAATGGTAAAATTTGTATAAATGAATTTTCGTTACTTTCAATTGAAATGAAAAATATTTCGTTGAGAATATATATAGTTTTGTTTATGGAATAGTTATAAACATTTTTTCTTCTTGTGAAGGATAGTTAGTATAAAATTGTGGCTTAGTTTCGTTTACATTTTTATTATTATAAAAAGGTATTGTTATTAATGGTTTTTAGCTATTGGGAAAACTTGAAAAATATAGGTGCCAAAACATTAATGTAAATTATACTACACTAAAACACTTTATATATATATATATATATATATACGCAATTTTCAGCAAATTAAAAAACTTTTTGAGATTAACCCAAAAGATAATCTTAAAATAGAAACTTATTTGATTTAAAGCATGCTGTGTGAAAGTTTTTGAAAGTTTAAATACTATATGGTGTATTTATATCTCATTCTAGATATTTCTCATATTTTTAAGCCTCAGGAAATAATTTCCTCCAATTTTTTTCTCTTTTCAAATTTTGCCTATATTTTTACAATAATGAGAAACTTTCATTACATATAACTATAGGCTTTTAAAGTGAAAAATGAAGCTTAAATCAAAAACAATGCCAAGTAAACGTATGAAATTGAATCTTATTTAGTGAATATATCGAACATTTAAATTCATAACAAAGCTTCAGAAAAATTTTGGGATAAACATACGTGAACAAACTTTTAAATTTCTTAACTACAGTAAATAAGAGATACAATGTTATACGTGACTTATAATTCAGTATAACTAAAAAAATTATAATTACTTTCTTTTTTTAAGATCCACACTAAAAAATTATACTGAAAATAAATCAACGATGATTGTTTCATGCATTGAAATACATTTTTCTCTGCCAAAATTAAAGTAACTAAAAAACATCATTTGAAATAAATTATGACCAGAAAGTATCTGTGTTTTCCTCAATAAATTTTTACTTAAAGTAAAAAAAATGTAAGGGTTTAAGGTTTCAGATAAATATATTAAGCATTCGATTCTGCAACTCGATTGTAGTTTTATAATAACAAAGAAAGAATTATTATGTAGATGAAATGAATAAGCATTATGTTAATGTTTCTTATGCCACCTGATCTCGACTGCGTCAGATTCAGGCTCACAAAATTCATCATGGCAAGGGGCCGTAGCCTCGAGCACCATACAGGTGACAGAACGATTTAGCTCGATTCCACCTCAAATTTAAGGGAAAATACCCTGGAGAGTCAGGGACATCCCACCTCTCTTACCCCTTCCACAAATCTCACGATAGGACTTGTGGCTCGAGGGTTATTTAAAGTAACCCCAATGCCGCAAAGACACTATACTTTTATAAACATCCATGCCTTCTCCGGGATTTGAACCCAGGCTCTACGGCACCGCAGTCACTAACCACTGTACAGGATGGGCAGAAAATAAATAGGGGGGAAGTAATTAAAATTTGTACGAATCTTAATATTTTTTATAAATGTGTGAAACAGCTAAAATTCATTTAATTATAAGCGTTTACATTTTGGAGTCCTCTGGTCATAAAATTGTAAGTCTAATTTATGGTTTAAGTTTCAAAAACTGCCTAAACTTCTAATTAATCTAGATGTGTAATAAACCTTTTCGTCACCCATTCGGTATAGTAGTTAGAGATGCTGACTGCTGCGCCGTAGAGCCTGGGTTCGAATTCCGGAGAAGGTATGGGGATGTAAAGTGTTTTTGCGGCAGGGGGGTACTGTAAATAGCCGTCGAGCCGCAGGTCTTCTAGTGAAGTTGGTGGAATGGGAAGAGAGGTGGGAGGCCTCTGACCACGCCCCCAGGGTGTTTTCCCTCAAAATTAGGGTGGAATATGGAAATTAAACCTGTCTCAGGCTCTGGCAACGTTCATTCGGGAATGACACGAGAACGACAACCTAAATAAATATCTTCAATGATAAATATTACTTGATATTTTCATTATGTTCGCACTGCTAAATCATAAAATTATGGATAGCCAAACTCTCAGATAAAAAAAAATATTGAATAAATCTTATAAATATGATTATTCTTCAGATTCAATTGAGTATTAATTATCATAAAAAAGGGGAAAATGTTAATAGCAAGTTTTATTTGTACTCAAAAAAATGTGTACAGAATTTTGTTGAAAAAAATCCTACAACAGCCGCTGTAGTATCGCAGTTCAAGGCTTGCTCACTCGGTTGATTGTCTGCCCAGTGATGTCTTTTCAGCCGCGATTGTGTTCTTTATAAACGTGTCAAGGAGCGTTCAATTTTTTTTAAACAATTCCCGATACCACCAGATGTGAAGAGCTTTCTGTAATCTGTTTTTTGAGCTCAAGAAAAGTTAAGCCTGTTGAAATTCATCATCAACTTGCAGAGATTTATAGGAAAAATGTAATGAGTGTGATGGAATGGTTAGAAAATAGTTTAAACAATTTCATGATGGGTACAACAATGCTAATGACGAAGCAAGATGTGGGCGAACTTCTTTTGACTTCTTTTCACAAGGTTTAATTGAAAACGTAAATGATAAAATTCTTGAAAACAGATGGTTCACAATAAGATTACCTTGTGAGGAATTTCCTCGAACCGATGTTCAGCAGTGGATCGCTTCCCTGGCAACAACTTTCTTTAAAGAGGATATAAACAAATTGGTTTCCCGATATGACAAATCTGAATAAGGGTGATAACTAAGTAAAAAAATAGTTCCCGATATGCTGTTTCATGTAAAAATAAATTTTGTTTTGAAAAAAGTTTTTTTGGGCGAGTTCTTCCAAAACCGTTCTTGAAATCCGGACATGTCTCGCATTTTGTAAATAAAATTTAGAATGAAATGTAAGTGGAAAATAATTATTTAAAAGCAAGTTTTCGCTACAAGATATTTTAACAGAAAATAGTAATAATAAAATAGAACACAAATATAGCTTTAAAAAGAGTGATACGTATTCTTTGTCTGTTTACAGTAAATCTAATAAGTTTTATTAAGTTATTTACTTTGCTTATTTCCTATTTACGGTAGCTCAAGCATATCTAATTTTAGAATTAGTTTAATGAAACAAATATACCTTATCACATATCTCTACAATTGTTTTAATCAAGAGGGAAATTACTTGTGTTGAAATCCTCACCACAGCCAACAAGTTAATGCAGTTAATCTCTTTCCAAAGACATATTTTCTGTCTGTTTTGGCAAACCTCACGTGGGATGGGGGACTTTATTTGTTCACCCTATACTATACCATAGGGTTTAAAATTTAATAACCTAAGTCAAATTAAAATTCAGCATTCTACATTATTCCACGTTTTATTTCAAGATCGTCTTGTTCGTGGTTACGATCTCAAACAGCTGCCATGCCGTAAGTAAAGGATTATAAAGTGGGAGAATTGAATTGTTTTGTAGTATTATTTACTAATTGGAATATAACAACATCAATTATTTTTCTATAAACAATCAGTTTCTGGTTACTAATTAAACATACTTCGTTAAGGCTAAATTAATCTAGTATTTACTGTTTCGGTATTTATCTTCTTAAGTAAATATGAAGCTAATTTAAATTTTTCTGACTTTTGTTTCTTTAATTATTTGAAATTTGTAAGTTAAATTCAAGAAAAGTAAGAAAGGCTCCATATTATGTTTTGTTTATTACATAAGCAGAACCTTAGAACGAGATATTTTGCTAGAAAACAATTATAAATTGAGTAATTGTTGTGTACATTTGATTTAAAGTTTATTAGTGGATTATTATATATGTTAATAATTTATTATTTAACTAGAACATAAGTATAAGTCTTTAGTTGCAACACTTGAACGATTTTGATCAAATATTTCCCCCAGCTTATAAGCCGAAAATTCTCTTCAAAACAAATTGTTTTTATTTCATATTTAAAGGGATGGAAAAGAAATTTTTTATAGATTACCTTAAATTATTTACAGATAGATTTAATTTCAAGAACAAATCATTGCAAATTTCTTGCACTTATATGTAAGTGCTCCTCTTTCATCACAATAACAAAATTATTACACATATTTTTACTTTATCTAACATTAAAAGATAAAAATATTTGTAAATGTACAAAATTTCGCCTAAAAGAAAATAAATTTCTGATTTAAATTGATAAAATATCAGGAGATGAAAGGAGAAAAATGGTGTACGCATAAAAATATTCCATGATGGTAGCACAAATGCGTCATTATTTAAGGATAACTTCTTTTTTACTCTTTAGTAAAGTAGGAAATTAAGTTCAATTTCGAGATATGTTCTCTTTATGTGAAATATTATCTACAAATTCTAACACATAATCTCAGGTGTTAAGCATTACAACTGCAAGAATTTGAAAAAAAAAATGTTTTCTTTCGTGAAAAAAAGAATAGAACAGACAACAAAAAAAATAATAAATAAAGGGTGTTAAACTTCAATTAGTTCTTTTTTTTAAAAAAAATTATATTACATTCTCTCCCCTTTCTAGTTGAATATGTTGATCTTAAGATTTTGATGATATTCGAGAAAACTTTGGAAGAGATTCAAAAAAAAATTATAAAATATGTTTCAGAAAGAACACCGTTTAAATGTTCAAAAAAACCTAATAAAATGCTTCTATTTCTCTTTTTCAATGTCCTTTTATATTGCTTAGTATGTCTCGTTAAAGATATAAAACACTGAAAAGAATCAAAGGAAAACATATGATTTCTGATATTTTTTCAGTTTATTTATTTTCATTATTTTCAAAGTATTTCATCGAATATAACAACTGCCACTTAGTTTAACAATCTTCTGTTTAGAAGTCAATCTTTTTAAACAGCAACCTTTCAACATCCAAGGAAAAGAGAATTCTACAGAAAAAGCTGCTCTTAGAAAATAGCATTGGTCTCATAAAGAGTATAAATATTTTACGACCATTATACAAATAAGTTCTTCACTGATGAAAAGAAATATGCGTGTTTAATTTACTATTGTGTTAGAGGCAAAAAGAACATAGCGTTGAACTCGATCGCTTGAAAAACATGGTTCTTTTGAGTTAGGCTGTTAATCTAAAACAAAGTTTAGAAGAAGGAAAATTAATCAAATGAATTCAAAATTATCTTCCCGGAAGGGGTTTTTATCACACACAGCCATATAAATAAAAATAAAAATACTACAAATTCTTCCATCAAACTTTTCACTTTTTGCTAAAGAAAAAAAATGTAGAATGCCGAATTAATTAAGAATGATTTTCAATTGGAGCCCATTTATTATACGAAGAATTTTCTAATAAGCGAGAAATAATTTGAGGAATAGAAAGATATGGCCGTTATCAAACAATATCAATACAGAAAAAATCGAGATCACTTCAGCAAAGACTTACACATAATAATTCGAATAATTTACATTTCAACTACACAAATCAACACATAAATAACATACAATTTGAAGTGCCAATATTAATGGAAATTTGCGATTTTAAGTCCATCGGAAATTAATCATACAACCGATTTTTTTAACTCACTAGATATTCTTCATATTTCTTTTGAAAAAACTATATAAACGTCTTTAATACACTTTACCAAAGTATCAGCATGGAAAATTACTGGTTTCCCAGCAGTTATAATTAACTATAATAAAGTATTTATTCCCAAACTGCAAGTAAATGATTTTAATTTGATTTTATTTTAATTTGTGTCATCTTCCGAACCAAAACGAGAGTCATGATTTTCAACCAAGGTCAACCCCTGAACACGGTGGGTCTTCAATGGTACTAAATTTCAGACCCATGAATGTATGAAAGACAAAATATTCATAATTTTTATATGTTTATAGCTGAATGAAATGCTCGGTAAAATAATTTAAAGTTTACGCAGGTTTCGGATAAATAATATCTTGAAAATATTTTCCAGGATAAAAAGAAGCAGATGAAGAAAATAATTCTAATTTTCATTATTATGCATTGTAAAACTTTAGAAACAATTTGAAAGTAGATTCCAGTTATTTACCGTTTTTGAACACTTGGTGGTTTTATTACGTTATTTCGTTTATATTATTCA